>CABEEJ010005184.1:0-44677 GCA_901482245.1 Timema douglasi
GTAAGGTGCTGCGTTAGCAAAGGATGAGAGATAAAAGTTAAAAGTTATCAAATAATATAAAAATATGTTAAAATACATCAACAGAAATATATTTTAGTAGTTAACAAGCTCAAAGTTAAAAGAGAATTGTAAGAAACAGTGATATATGATTTTTAAAAAAAGCTTTATATTTACATGTTATAATCAACACAAAGTGTTTCCTGTAACTAAAAATCATTAAAGTTCATATTAAATGTTATACGTCAGTTAACTAAATGAAAATTTGATTAAACTCATTCAAATGAAAAATAAAATTTGTTCAAATACTGTTTTATTGCCTCTTTATACTATCAGTAAAATTGTCTTCATTGAAATATTTTCATTTTCTGTGGGGGTTTGCGAGCTTTGGTTTTCATTTGAGTAGAACTCGAACTGAATATTTCAAAAAACTCAAGTTTGAGTATATTCATAATTTTAATTTCAAAAGTAAAATAGTATATTTAAAGTATCACCAGTCAAAACACGCATAAAATATAAGTATCACATCTCTAAAACTTGAGATTTAAAAAATATATGAAAATAACACATTGTTCTTGAAATAAGAATGAAGATTATTTTTATAAATAATAAATACTTTTGGGAAAAAAAAGTTTAAAAAAAATAAAATTTAAATATTTAACAACATTCATATCTCTAAAGACATTAACAATTATATAAAAAAGTATTCAATTGACGTTTTAATGAGCTAATATTTTCCCAAAATATGTTTCCATAACTTTTTTTTTACCTATAAAAAAAGTAATAATAACAAACAGGTGGAAATTAAAAATGTTTCATATTTCATTTATTAGTCCTTAGTGTAATAATTGCCCATGATCACGTCTTCTATTCCAATTCTATTTCTCTTCGGGCAAGTTGATCGCGAGAGAGTTTTTCATCTTGCTTCTAAGTATCGAGGAGAGTCAAGATTGGGTTGATTAACTATATCATTTTAAAACTTAATCATATATTATTATTATTATTATTATTATTATTATTAGCACCACGTCTTACTACTCGTTCGGGTTGTACGCACTTACGCTAATGTGTAATGGTAGGGTGAGTGTGAGATGAAATGGAGGACCTACAGTTAAATGTGGAATTCGAACCACGGTGGAGGCCTGGCATTCCCCACATTCACAAAAGGTGAAGGAAGGGTTTGGTAATCAGATAAATCTATGCCGGGACCGAGGATTGAACTCTGGCCGCTTAATCATATAAATACGAGTATAAAACAAAGGCCAACGTGTTAAGTTTTTTAAATGAAATGTTGTATTATATATATTGAGTATATATTACCTAATAAGAAAGTTTTAAAAACTAAAACTGCTTAATTTTAAATGATTAAAAAAAAAAATTAGTCATAAATTATAAGATTAAATGAGTATATATTACCTAATAAGAAAGTCTTAAAATCTAAAATTGCTTAATTTTAAATGATTAATCCAATTTAATGTTCCTAAGCAAAGCTTTTAAAACACATTCATGAACATATGTTTTAATGTTAAGACTTAGCAATATACAAAACTGGTTACTCCCTGTCCAACTGGAGGACAGCTATTCACATGGTGTTGACCAAGCCTCATACTTTCTTCCTTTCATCAACAAAACCAGTTTACTCATTTGCTGACCTTGACATTTCAATGGCTATCTACTTTACAAAACAGTCTTTATTAGGTTCTTCTCCCCACCCGCCCCACTTCTCCCCACACTACTAAACTTCATTGTAACAAAACACATTCCAACATGTAGAGAGAAGAGTAAACATGTAGTTATTAATCACCAGACATGCAAAAGAAGGCAAAGAGTTGACCTTTTTAAGGAGCTTAAAATTGAAGTTCAGCTTGACTATCTATTTAAGGATCAGCTCGAAATCCAAGTATTCGCAGGACCCTAGTTTTTTAATGGGCATTATATAATGGGGGAATCCATTAATTTAGGGGATCTCATTGTATTAGTCTCACTTCCCCCATACAAGGGGGGAACAAACGTAACATTTGTTCGCCCAACATCAAGGGTGTTATGTGAAGAAATGTGTTGTGGAGTGATTGGCTACACTGGGACATATGATGGAGTCATGTAGGTCAGTGGGTGTAGACCAGTGGTCTATTCTCCGAGTATGCTAGTCCTGCGCCGCATACCTATAATATGGACTAGTTTGTTTTAAATTTAATGTTGTCTGTGCTAACTGTGTAAATACTAATGTTTAAATTTTTAATAATTATACATGTAATGAATTATTAATTATAAAACTAATTGATTCATATTCCAAGAATACTGTTTTTTAAGTAATTCTTCTTCCAAAAGGTTCTACTTAGCACAATAGGAAACCCAGGGCTTGCTATTTGAAAAGCGCAAGGCAAGCTAGGGAGGCTCTTAATGACCTTGCCCAATGTCTAAGGGGTTACAACACATTCCTTTCTGCTCACCCATAAGTAATTGTCCAATGAGCTCGGGTTTTTACACCCCAGGTCATGCTGTTCCTGTGAAGCAAGCTAAGTATTGTGCCAACTATTTAAAAAAGATTCAAGATCACAATGTTTATTTATTAAACTAATTTAGTGTAGTTTAAGTAAAATTGCATCAATTTGTCTTAATTTGGTACCATATTAAGATGAATTTATAATGGGGCTACAAGGTAATTATTTTAACCAGAGAGATAAAATAATTAGAATAACAATAAAAGATTTATTATAACAAAAAAAAAAATATGTGTTTGATTACAATAGATGTACAAGTTCCAAATTAATACTGTCTTGTTGTGACACAGGCAAACAATAGTTCTAGGTGGCAAGATCAAATGCAATAGGCTTGAACTCTTGAAGAACAATGTTCATTATCAAAACAGCTGGACTGCCGCCAAGTTACAGTCAGGTGATTCTAAAAGAAAAACAATGAGGTAATTACAAACAAAAGTTAACTGGAAATCATATACAATACATCATAATACAAATTACTACAGAAGGAATCTCCTTTCAATGTTTGATGATTTTTAAAGTTGGAATTTTTTTTTTTTAGAGTAGGGATCAACAGTTGGGAAATTTTAAATTTGTTTGTACAACTAAGGACTGTCATAAGAGAAAGTAATGTACCATTGATCTCTATAATATTATAATGTGATGGACATCTGTGGTTGAAATTTTCGAGCTGTCGTCTGCAAACTAATGTCTAAGAGAGAAGGAAACTTTCGGGTATCTCTTTCTTTCTTACACCCATAGAAGGCAAAGTGGCATTTTGACATCGTTCATTAATTTGGTTAACTAGGCTATATGAGATAAATATATGTGTGGTTAGTTTAATTAAATAATATGTTAGTAAAAGCTTTGAAGAACATAACAAAGCTCGAAACTGGCTAGTTTTTTCTTCAAATAAGTTGTAGCCTAATATACACAATGATTTTTGAAGTAAGCTCACTTATAAGGCTTTATCTCTTACCAGCATCCTATCCTATTATTGCGTTTAGCTAGGATAAAAAAAAACCTTCCAGAAGGGAATTTCTACTTCCGTTCTAAATTGCCGTTTATTCTACACAAATATTATATAGATTATAGTATTCTGGTGCGAAATAAAGCCTTACAGATTGGGATTATTACCAAAAACAGGGTTTAATAGATACTGTACTGTCTACAAGCCCATAACCTAAAATTGAATGAATGGAATTGAATTCAAGATTTCTACACAAAGTATGTCATTCAAACAAATGTAATACAGTTTTAAGCTAGCTTGTTTCAATAATTATAGTTATCAAACTTTCAACAAAATATGGTTTCTGAGAGCAATATACAAGATATAAGCTTAATTTTTTTTAATGGTAATATAATACTACTTTCTACAAGGCTATAACCCAAGTGATAGTTTGAATGTATGTCAATTAAACAAAGTTTGTCATTCAAACAAATATATTCAAGTTTTAAGATACCTTATTCATTATATTTATCGAACTTTCAATACAATATGGTTTATGAAACCAATATACAAGCTAATAATCAACTTTAAATACAAGTGTAGTCTTGGCAGACTGTAAACAACATTGATGTTAGCTACATATTTAAATATGTTAGTGATTTTATTCGTATTTATACAGTATTACCTGTAAATCTGAATTTCATATCCATTAATGCAAATGTTTCTTCAGGAAAGTGTGGTATAATACTTTACAATTTTCAAATAATAACACCTTTATTCATCAGAGAGAACATTGAAAGAAACCGTTAGATATGTCCCCCCACAGTGTAGCAGACGATAAACCAGAGATTATTACGATAAACTTGAACATCACGCTTTTGTCCTTGGCAATGTGTAGCTATTTGTATGAGCGATCTGCCTCTTTAATGTAGTTAAGACTAAAAAAAAAAAGTAATTTGATTTTGGAGGACCAGTTTTAGGTATACTAAAACAGAGACGGGAGTTGAATGTTGATTTAGAAAAAAGGTGTATTGTGTAGAGCCTACCTTTGAAGGGTGTCGCTGACTGGAGATCCGAGAATACCTGGGACCGATGATCTTGATCTTCTTGATCCGAGGATGGTTTTCTTAAGAATATTAATTTGCGAGAGGAGCTCCCCTAAACACTCACGTTTAATGAGTACATATTATATTAAATAAAAACACACACAGAGAACATTATTATCTTATTATATATGAAGAGTCGCGCACTAAAATCACTTTCCACAGGGTTTTTTTATGAGTTCATATTCAAACAAAACCGAACAAGAGAGGTTCATCGAGTTGTGATAAAGATTGGTTTTCAACGCACACAGTTTGAGGCGGAGTACGCGACAGGTGTGAGAGGGTTTACTTGGGAGTAAAAAGAGGGTAGAGGGGTGGCTAATTCCAAGAAATCTGCAGGCACGCCGAGTTGAGTGAGGGGGAATAGGGGTGGAAATAACCAAGTGAAACTAGCGAATAATAAAATATGCAACAAACTAGCAAATCATCAAATATGCAACAGTATTTGTATGTCCATCCAGTTATAAATATCATAGAGTTCAATGTGTAGTACAGAATACACCTAGAATTTCCCAACTCCAGATCTCAAATCTCACAAAATTCCCCAGCTTACAAGCTTTTAGCCACCTCTATCCCCGGTGGGACGCCCCTGAATAGATTTACTATATTATTACAGCTGCTCGTTCGTTTGTTTTTCTTCATCACATTCCTATCAAGGAAATTGTCTAACGTTATATCGTTATTATTGGTTTGATACAGATTTGGACATCTCATTTTCAAGGCCGTAGCCAGCCAATAATTTCATAGAGTGTTTGGTAGGCACATCCCCTAATTGCTGGAGGATAGAAAAAATTCTAAATATTAAACACCTTTAGTAGCTATCTGAAGTGCTTTTTATGATAGCAAAACACCCTAACTGCTGAGAGCTAGGAAAAATTCTAAATATTAAACACCTCTAGAAGATATCTAAAGTGCATTTTATGGCAACATAACACCCTAAATGCCAAAGGCTAGGAAAAATTCTAGATATTAAACACTTCTAGAAGCTATTTGAAGTGCTTTTTTTATGGTAAAAAAGCCCCCTAAATTGTAATTTTATGCTTTAATTTTGATATTATTTGAACCATAAGTAAATCCTTATTTATTTTGTTAAATAAATTTTGGAGGGGGCTTGAACCCCCAGCACCCTCCCACCCCTTGATTCCGGCTTTGTTCAATTTACTAAGAACATCGAGATAAAATTTATCGCGTTTGGTTCTAGAAGACAAGTTTGAATGTAACTTTATGGTCAGTTGCTAAATGTCTCTTCAGTAGTTTATATAGATAGACCTCACTGGGTCGACATGCTTTTTATTTATTTTAATTTAGCAATAAACTGTTGGCAACACTTTTTTGTTTTTGCTGTCAAAGTCATGTGTAAATTTTATTATTAAATAAATAGTTATTTTCATTACTCTTTTATAATTGTCTGGTTCCGTAACAATTTGTTTTTTCGTATGTTTCTAAAATAGGCCTAGTACAATTTTATCTTCAATTTATGATTTGGTTTGAAAGCAGATGCGTTTAGAGTTAAAGCTCAAGGTTAATAGTGTCGAGGCATGTTAAAATAAAGTCATTCAAGCGTTCTGTAGGCCTCTAGATCGTGTTATAGATGTTTTTAATATACAATATCGTGGGCCAATAGATGGTTTTATAGATGTTTCTAATATACTATATCACGTACTAATTAATTTACTCACACGAGCGTTTAATATGTTTCGCAAACGATCTGATGGGATAGAGTCTCAAGAGGGTCCATTATTAACTCATGAATCAAATCAAAATACCATTCACGGAACAGGATCAAATACTGGATTTGTGGTAAATATTTTGTAATTTGGCAGGTATGATTTTGAAAATATCGAATGCATTGAGATAATTTTATGGTGTGCTCTAAGCGAAAAGTTGGTTTAAATTTTGCCTAGGTAGGCAATCTGTATAACTGGCATATTGACACTAGGTAGGTAATAGACAATATACACTGGGAAACATTCAAGGAAATTTTAGATTTTTTAATTATGAATACCAATTAAGTCTAAATATAGAAAATATAAACTTAACTTACCTGTTTCTCAGGATATTGTCTGGCTTTATTCCTCGCCATTTCTTGAAACGCTGAACTTTAAAACCAGCCTAAATGTCCACCTAAATAAATGGGGACTGTACACACAAACAAAATATTACTTTCTTATCATTATTAGGCTTATACTTAGGGAAAAATGATGGCATAGCAATATAAATATAAAAAAACCTCACCTTCCTCTTTTGAAATGTCCTGTAGTCTATGTGTCTTAGTAATTGGCAAGCACATGGCACATCTCAAAACTATATTCCAGAGAATAATTTTTTGTAGAAACCTGCAATAATCATCTACAATGACCACATTTCACCCTTTCCATAATAAACCCAACTCTGGCAGGAATTAAACACAACTGGACCGTGTTATAGATCACCAGATCAACCGCCACCAACATAGTTTTGAGAATATGAGCTTTTAACAAAACACACACAAAATTGTAGGGTCCTAACATATATTAAAAAAAAGAATATAGCTTTTGGAAAAGATCTTGATTTAAACAACTAAGCATAAGCTTATATTTGATATGTTTAATTAGGCTTTAAACCGAACTAATAAGTTAAACCATTACTAAAACAAACTTAATTCAAATTGTAAGTATTATATACTAAAACTTGAGTGTATTTTCTATTTCCAGGCCCCCATCAATACTGATGTGGAACATCTAGATAACACTGGTAGTTGGCAGAGAAAGAAAGATGCTCCTAATAAAACACTAGCTGGCCCACTTAATGTTTTATCATCCAAGTATGAAGTAAGTCGGTCACAATAAGAATTGATGATAAATTGTGTTATTCTAAAACTTCTCCACAGATCAATGGATGAGGTACTTTTTATCATTTATGTTCACTATAATATTTTGACTTGAGCTATTTGTTTATTTTTTTGTTTTTACTTTATCTCTTAGTTTTATTTTTAACTACAACAATCAGTTGCTGTTGTTATGGCCGGTCACCACTTCATAGCTAGGATGGGAGCACACACATTTAAATAATACGAGAGATGTTTACTATTCTATAACTAACCACCGTAATTTAGTGACATGGAATATAAAATATACATTTATTTAATAAAGATGTTTGATACATAATAACTGTCTATAGGTAAACTACCCTAACTCTACATTATGCTTGGACCATGCTGAGGTCTTAAGTTTGACAACATTCTATGATGAGATATCGGACACAACTGTGTTGCTAGTCAGTCAGCCCCTGGATGAACCTTGGGTTATGAACCGGCCGTTCAGCACTAACTGGAATTTATATGATCAGTGCAGAAGCCATTGTCACAAGACTAGGAATGTAATCGTAAACTAAGCGGCCGTCCTAAGTTGCAACGATTTCTAGTTTCAACTATGCACTTCTGTAGCTACATATTCTTAATTTTGAGTGCAGCTACACTCTGTTCTACGTGTTGTTGGCTCCCAACACTTATTATAGCAAACAACTTTGCAACCAAACTATTCAACATTCATGATAAGCCCAATTTTCACAAATAATTTGTCAAGTTAGTTCGTTGATATCATGTCAGACCTTTATCTCGAATAGTAGGGTTCAAATCCCAATCTGTTTCACCGGAGGTGATTTTTTGCCTGAGCCTGGTTTTTAACTTTACCTCTTAAATGAACACTGTTGCATTAAACTTCACCCTTTCTCTTTGATTAAAATATAATATATTGAAATTATGACTGGCCTCTTGGTCTAGTGGTCAGGACTACGAATCTAGAAGTCCCAGGTTTGATAAAATGCAGCGGTACCTAATATAGGTATTTTTTCTGAAAGGATAATTGTTCCTATGGTTACCATGGTCTAGTTAATTAGGCATGAGTTAGTTTTAAGACGTCTACTGGCACCACATCATCATCATCATCACCATCGCCACTACTACCACCACCTGTTTTCAGTCTGTTGCCAGGTTAGTTTAGTAAAATGTTTTCATCTTCTTCTTACCTTCCACCATCCTTCCTCCTTTAATCATTGGTTCCATTTTTCTCTTCTCTCACACTTTCTGTTATCTGCTCCTTCTATTTATTTTCTTGGTCTCCCTTGCAGTCTTTTTCCTTTATACTTCATCTCCATCATTCTCTTTGGCATTCTCTCCTTTTCCATCCTCTTTACATGCCCATACCATCTCCCGCTTTCTCATGTACTCTTTCCCTGATGGCTTCATTCCTAATCATGTTTCTCCTCGTGACAGCTAATATGTTCCTCAAAAACTTCATTCCCATAGTCTCTATTTTCCTAGTCATTCTTACATTCAATGCTGGTTAAGTATCGAGTCTAATTGTGGTAAGTTGACTGGTAAGTGTCCTCCTTTCCACATTCACAGCCATGACACATAACTGACATGCATGCTGGAATTAAATTTTATTACTTTATAATATACTTTGATGAATTCCTCTAAAACTGCCTTCGTAATCCATGCCTGCTAGATTAGTAACCCATGTGTTAAAACATTAATTTTTTTAAAAATTCTCATTTTCACAAAATATATGTTCATTTGCTGGATAAACTAGCCAGACATTTCAGATTGTAATATGTGACCATTTGTATACCTATGACAATTATTATTAGTAAACTATTTATATATCTAATTTTATATTTTCATTCTTTTAATTGCCATTATTATTAATGTGATTTTCTTTCTAGAGTTTGGATTACGACATTTGTGAGAATCACTTGCTCTTGGATGAAGAACGTTCTAGAGGTTACAAGTATGTTGTGAAAAAGAACTTAGCAAGATGGTTTATTTTCTTACTAATTGGAGTTATCACTGCTATTGTGGCCTGCGGTATTGATATAACTATTGAGGAGTTCTCAAAAATAAAATACAAGACTCTAAAATATTGTATCCTTACTATATTAGTCTTACATTTTTTTAATATATATACACACTAACTTATATAACCTGTACACACACATATATTTTTGAGTGTATTTCATTGATGATACATAGTGCCAACATTACAATACAACATTAGCTAGTAATTTAGAAGAGACTTGTGCAATTAATAAATATTATAGGTATTTGTTAAGTGGACGCTTAACTAACTCATACTTATTACATTTTTAAGATAAATAATCAAAAATAATTGTATTACAATTTTCACTAAGCTCAACCACTTTCTCTAATATATTAACTCATTGTTTATTTGGCATCTATTTCATCCCATTGGCTAGTCGTGTTTGTGTGTGTGACGTTTATTTTCTTTGTCGTTTGTCGGGGAGCTGGCTGAGAAGTGCTACCTATGTTTCGAGGAAGATTGAATGGAGCCACCGAAGTGGCTATATTTGTTAAGTTAGAATGGAAGTTAGATTGACTTCAGTTTTCATGACCTCTCTACAAAGTTACATATAAATTTCTACATTTTCCTTTAGCTCAATCCTGCCATGGTATGTTTTTGATAATGCAAACAAATTATCCTTTTAAAATGACAAAAGGTATATTATTTACAGTACAGTTCTTAAATCTAAGAGTCTAGCTATCTTCAAATGTCTACTGGTGATTTCCTAAGTGTCTTGTTGTTGAGGATGTTCACCTGATAGAGGGTAATTATTAACAAATTGTACTAAAATTATTTTTGTTTTATTTATAATTATACTGTAACATTAGTTCTACAAGCCAATATATTATTTTTTTAATCCTATAAAATTTACCATAATTGTGTTAATTAATACTATCTTTAACTTGATTTACCAGTTGTAGACAAATGTGTCACAGAGAACTGTTTGTATATTCCACTGTTTGTGTGGATTACTACAAACATAGGTCCAGTTTTATTGGGATCATTACTTGTCTCATATGTGGAGGTGAGTGATGTTTTTTATTTTTTAAATTTTGTTTTGAATTAGTTTTTTAAATCAGCTTATAATAGTGAATAAATATTTGGCCTATTTCAAACCGTAGCAGTTTGATAATGATAACTTAATATAGGTTGAATCCACCTATACTTGAATTTTAATAATAATTTTATCTACAAATTTGAATACATGTATCTTATAAAACGTAATGTTCACATTTTCCACATTTGTAAGTTAAGCTTTTCTTCTTCATTTATAATTCTGCTCACCATTAATTCTCTAGTTGCTGAAGAAAATAGAATTAGTAACTATTATTATTATTATTATTAGCACCTCGTCTTACTACCCGTTCGGGTTATACGCAATTAGTAACTAAATGTAAACTTTTTTTTTCTAGGTTATAACCTAAATTCACATTCACTTAGGTGGAAATTGCTGGTCTGCGATGTTGTTAGGTTGGTCTTAAAATTATTTTGGGCACTAGGATACTGTGTGTCATAAAATTTCTATGATCAAAAAGTATTCAGATTAAAAAAAAAAGTTAATCTTGCATCTCACTTTTTTTATAATCTTTGAATATCCATAAGAATTCAACCCAACCCTGAAACTCTCTTTGCTTTCAACTTGGGAGAATTGTGTGGTTAAGAAATATTAAAAGTAATTTGCACTTCTTAATTTCTGGTTAGAATAATGATTTTAGTGTTTATTTCAACTTGATGTTGTAGGTGACCTGGCGGTCTAGGGGTAAGGTGTCGGATTTCTGTGCTGGCGGCCGGGGTTCAATCCTCGGTCCCGGCATAGATTTATCTGATTACCAAACCCTTCCTTCACCTCTGACAAGACATCTTGTGAATGTGGGGAATGCCAGGCCTCCACCGTGGTTCGGATTCCACGTTAAACTGTAGGTCCTCCATTTCATCTCACAATCACCCTACCATTACACATTAGCGTAAGTGCGTATAACCCGAACGGGTAGTAAGACGCGGTGCTAATAATAATAATAATAACTTGATGTTACTAAATAATAGTGTTGTGATTTCAAGTTATTTTAATCAATAAGAGTCCAGACACAAACGTTTTTAAAACTATTGTCAACTTAATGTTAATACTTATTTAACATTTATAAGTATTTTGTTTTTATAGCCTGTTGCGGCAGGTAGTGGAATTCCACAGGTGAAGTGTTATCTGAATGGTGTAAAGATTCCCCGAGTGGTTCGAATAAAAACCCTAGCAGTAAAGGTAATTGGTGTCGTCACATCTGTGGTCGGTGGACTTGCGGCTGGCAAGGTAATTACTTTATCTTCTCATTTCAATTAAAACCCAAATTTAATACATGTTTTTAAAAATTTGTTTGAAACATGGACCTGAAACTTTTTTGTAGGAGTGAATCACATTGTAAAACAGTAAAATTAAACAGTGCAATCCATCTTAACAAAAGCATGCTATTAATTGCACTGTCCCTGAACAGTTATTGGCAATATGTGACTAAATAGACATAGCTCGCCATGTATTGAACCTTATCTGATCCTATACCTAAAAAAAATGCTCAAAGTGTGTATGTGGTGTCAATTATCACAGTTCTAAGTTAGGGTGTACAATGCGATTATTTTTAGTGAAGTTAAATTTGAGGATTAGTTTCTTTTTATAAGTTCCTCTTTTATATGTGAAGTAATTTATACAACCCTTAGGCAGATGCCAATCATTTGATTTATTATTATTATTATTATTATTATTATTATTAACTGAAAACTAATTTGAGTAGCTAAGTGAAAAAATAATAAGAGCAGTCCAGAATTATTTTGTTTGTTTGATGCTCACAAAGTGTTGACCTTGAAATCTACCCTCAACCAATATCTCTCACTTTCTATCTATCTCACTTGAAAGCTGCCAAGTATGAATCACAAGACTTTTCTCACTAGCCAGTAAACCCCCCCTCCCCTCTTCTCCTTCTTTCCACTTGCAAATCCCTTCCCTGTTGCTTAGTCTGATACCCGGGCTTGTATGTGGCAAGTCACCACTACCTGACTTCTCGTTTACACACTTCAGAAGATCTAAAAATATCAGCATAAATAATCAGATTTAAATTGCTGATCATCGGCTTTCTTAACTGATTGTGCTTATAGTCGGCTTAGTTATCGGATTGGCAATCAGCATTGGCCCAGCCCTAATTTTATTATAAATAATAAAAAGGATATTCCTATCACGATTAAACTATATAATGTTACTCTTACACTAAATACGTAGACAATTAATGTAGTAACCAACATTGCTGGGCATGCAGACCAAGGAAACAATCTTGTTTTTTTTCTATTTTATCTTTGATGAGGTCAAGGTTTAAACTCAAATGGGCGTACAAAGACGGTTTTCCTATAAGATTTCCCATTATTTGCAAATGTGGCTATCCTCCTTCTAAATTATATTTTTCTCATTCCTATGAGAGTAAATAAAATGTGGATGTCCTGGATGAGTAGTAAGATATACTGCACAGAAATAAAAGGTCTCAAACGTCTCACTAATAACATGTATTGTTAGGAAGGTCCCATGATACATTCTGGAGCTGTGATTGCCGCAGGAATATCGCAAGGGAAAAGCACCTCAATGAAAAGAGATTTGAGAATATTCAAATATTTTCGCGAGGACCATGAGAAGCGAGATTTTGTGTCTGGAGGGGCAGCGGCAGGGGTTGCGGCAGCATTTGGGGCGCCAGTTGGTGAGTACAAACCACTTTGCTTTTTGTTTGGAGAGTGGGGGTGGTGAGGTAGTCAAAGAACACAATTATTCTTTTGCTGATATGATGCCTGGATTTAAGATGTATTATTTTAAAATACATAATTTTTCTTAGCGAAACCTAGTTTTATAAAGGAAATGACAAATGGAAAATATTTAGAGAAAATCAGGACTTGATTTTCACATCACCCTCAAATACACATTTATAACCTGTTACAGTAACCTCGTGGCTTCTTTGGTGCTGACTGACAGCTCATAGCTGACTTCTGACAGTCAACATTCAGGTATATACCTAAATGTTGACTGTCAAAAGTGACAGCTGCTAAACACATGTTTTTGCAGATCATATGGTTCGGTGTAGGGATACATAATTTGGTCTGGTAGCTTTTCAAAGTTATCAGTCAGCACCAAAGAAGTGATGGGGCTACTGTCAACACTTTACTTTAGCATTTGTAGAAATATAGTTAATTATCAAAATAAATAAAGCCAATAAAATGTGTGTTGTAAAAGATATATTATTTGTCTTTACTGTTGTGTTGTATAACCAGGTTAATATGTAATTCATACAAAGTAATAGCAAAGATAAGTTCCATGTCTATATGTTATCATTGTTTATTTTATTATTTTATTTATATTTTTGCATATGTTGATATATTTTAAATGTAGTTTAGCATGTTATCAATGTGAATCATCAATAACTTATAAAAAATTCCTGATTTTCTTTAAATACTTAAAAGCTGTAATTTACTGTATTATTAATGTTTAATAATTGACATGGCTCTGGGCCTGTCTCATTGTATCTCCACACTTCAAATTTTTTTAAAATATTTTATTTATTGGATGTATTTAACATTCATTTTCTGAACTGACTGATTATATCAGCACACGAGAATTTATATAAGCGAGAGTGAAATGGCCTACTAATTTGCCAGGAAAGGTATTATCACATACTTTCCGTGGTTCTTTAAATGCCACAAGTTACATGGGACTGACAGCATTACCTCCTCTCCGAAGGAAGTTGTGCTACATATTTTTATCTCTCAAGAATAATCTGCTGATTCTGGCTGGATTTGAACCCATCTGGCCTTGAGGTGATCACTATACCCCAAGATCACCGAGGTTGACCGTAATCATTAAACACATTTGATATCAAATATATTCTAATCAATACTAACATAGTTTTTTGCATACATTTATTGTTCACATGACAAATTGTTTTATCATGTAGGTGGAGTATTGTTCAGCTTGGAGGAAGGTGCCAGTTTCTGGAATCAAAGTTTGACGTGGAGGATATTTTTCGCCTCTGTAGTCTCCACATTTACTCTCAATGTGATTCTCAGCACGTACCATGGTCATCCAGGTGATTCTTTATTTTAATTTGAGCCAATAATATGTTTGGGCATCTCACCCTTTTAAAAGTAAGGCAGTGGTCATTTTTTTGGTATAAGTTGCATATAAGGAGTTTCAGGAAAGTTTATTGCTGGTCTATTTTAATTACTATTTGATAAAATGTAACCAACACACACACTTTTTAGTCATTGAAGTTTAACTGACCATTTTTAATTTTAATGTTTTTCATTCATTGTACACCTTTTCCCCCAGAGTATCTTAAAGCTGATTAAAATAAAACCCACAAAATGTCATATATGACAACTAGAAAAAACAACATGTACAATTAGTGCGTAACTACTTGTAATTTATTGTTTCAGGTGAACTGACTTATGCAGGACTTTTGAACTTTGGCAAGTTTGATAAAGACTTCAAAGAGTTGCCCATCTTCTTGGTGATGGGCTGTATTGGTGGATTGATGGGATCTTTATTTAATCACATAAACTACAAACTAACTGTTTTTAGAATGAGGTTAGATTATTTAAATGGGATAATATATTTTTAAGCCACAAGCATTATAGATATAAGCAAATAGTATGTAAATAAATGAATGAGGAAAGAGAAACATTCTTAGCAAAAATATTCAACATCAAAATACATTAGCTAAAAAAACCAATTTCTAATTATAATTTTTTAAGTGAAACTTCTTTTCACTTTTTGAAGTAACTTCTTTCATATATAATAACTATATTTTTTGAATTTTCAGATCTTGATTCAAGGGACCCAATTTTAACTACTATAAAGACGTGTTTTAATGTATTTTTCAATTTTTTTTAAATATTATGATATTGTTATCTAATTCTTATTTTGTAGGTACATTCGAAGGAAATGGCTGAAAGTACTTGAAGCTGCTCTAGTCGCTGCTATTGCTGCTATTTTTGGGTTTATTATGATGGTATTTATTAATGATTGCAAACCTCTAGATAAAGATCCCACGCGGTTTCCTATTCAGGTATTTTGAATCATTAAATTTTGGCTTTTAATCTAAGTTAATTATGCATTTACTCTTTATTTTTAAAATAGACTTTGTTTACATATTGATGATGATGATCACTGTTTACACTGAAAGCTAGCATTATTACTGTGACTGTTAACACTATGGTCTTATATTAAATGCTATGCCATAGTGGAACCATTCAAGGTAAGCTTGCTACTTATCAGGGTAAACTGAATATACATCACACAGTTTTTAATGTAATATGTAATTACTTAGATTTCGAGCTTCAAGCCACGCTCTAAATAGATTCAAGTTCAAGCTCAAAATTTCGAGCTCTTTGAAAAAGTATTTTTCTTTGCCTTGCATGGTGTGTCTGGTGATGAATAACAAATTGCTTACTCTTTTCTCTACTTGTTGGGATGTGTTTTGTGCCAATGAGTTTAAAAATTGGGAGGTTATGGAGGTGGTGAGAGGGGTTGAAGAACCTAAGAAAGAAGGTTCTTTTTTTTGGCTTAGGTGTGATGGCGAATTATGAAGGTAGAATAGTTAAGACAATATGTATAAGTTTATCACTAAACTCATAAGCTATTTGATGTAATGATACTGATTATTGAAAGAAATGATTGAACTACTTTAAAATAAATCAATTTTATTGGACGAGTTGTTATTGCTGCATAAATCATACTTTAATATTGTTTCAGATGCACTGCAGTGATGGAGATTACAGCGCAGTGGCAGCAATATGGTTCCAAACTCCAGAATCAAGTGTGAAATCTTTGTTTCATGACCCTCCAGGTGGGGCACCTAATCTTTATATGAAATAATTTAAAACTTAAGTGATCGAAAAGTAAACTAGCCTGTAAAACATAAATATGTTAGATCTTTATGGAAACCATTGAGAGAAGAAGAAGAAGAAGAAGAAAAAACAGGACGAGAAAAAATGATAAACTTTATGCTTTGATATAACAACTCAATATTGTTCAGAAGATGAAAGTAAATCGGATTAGATGGGCGGGAGCATGTTGCTAGAATGGGGCCAGATTGGAGAGCAAGAACTTCACCGGAAAGGATACTAGATGGCAAATAGACCTCGGGTCAACAAAATACCATATGGTAGTATGGACTGGGTAAAGATATGAAGCAGCTGGAAGAGAAAGCAAACACATGGAAGGAGGTGACACAGGCAGTTGTTTGAGGTCGGCACATGATCTAAAAGGCCCCTGATAGCCAGATAATGATTTATGGAAACAAATAAACTTCATCCCTTAAATAACTCAAATCACGGTTGGTTAACAGGGCTTTTAGATACACCTAGTTTTGCTCAAATCATAAATGGTCTAAAAGTTCGATTTTCTGCATTATTCTCTTAACAACAGCAAAATTGAGATCATTTTAAAATATTTTAATTTGAATCCCTGTCGGAGTGCACCCACAATGGTTTTTCCTAAAAGTTTTCTCCCTCTCCCTCCACACAAATGTGATAGATTTTCTTTAAAACTTTACTTTCCTCATCCCTGTTTCATTAATGTAACTAATTAATGGTGTATAGCTAGAACAGATGCTAATAAAACCATAATTAGGGACAGGAGCTGTGAATTTGATATTTTATTAAATCCTTGAATCTTAAATATTTCTTTGGTTTTGATGTGTTTGAAGATTTTAAAACACATTAAATACAAGATTAAAACAAATAATTCTTTCTTCAAAGATTGTAATAGATTTTATTTCAAAATGAAAAACTCTTTATTGATCGTTCACCCCAACATTGTTGCGGAACGTTACCATCAACCAGACCCCAGAAAACTAATTTAGCACTTAAATGAATGCATTATATAAAAAATTGTTAACATTTAGCTATGATTTATATTTTCTATAGCAACTAATGGATTAAAAAAATTAAGTAAATCTCATGTTTAGAATGTTTCATAGGTAAAATTAAGATTTATATTCGATATTTGAATTAATAAAATAGTGATTTTGACCCATCACTATTAAACATAGAAATTTGCACAAGTTGCAGGGGTGTGTGAAGCTTAGAAACCTCGACTCTACTTCGAAACAAAGATCAGCTTTGACTTTGTTTCAAAAATATTCCGGCTTTGACAGTTTGTCATTAAAAATGACAGCTAAAGTACTCAATTTATGGTGAATTATCGCCATTATGAGCTGTTAAAGGCATTACAAATTAATATTTGGGTCTATAAAGCTGATGTAATTGAATTGTAAGTTGTGATAATAACATTATCTATCAAAATTAAACAAAATGTTATCAATTATTGTGCAACAAAACATTTCCCTTGTATTTTTAGTGCATAAAACTAACTACAATATAGTATTTTTCTCAAGCATAAAACCACTAAAAAAACTATTCTAGCTTTAACTTTGAGAATATTTATTTAATGTATTCGATTCGTGTTTGTTTCGAATTGAAAAAGTGTACTTTGCAAACCCCTAACAAGTTGTATATGTTATATAATATAATGTTTCACTCTCTCAGGTTCACACAAATTTATTTCCCTGGGTATATTCTTCTTGCTGTACTTCCTGCTGTCTGTGTGCACTTATGGCCTGAGTGTATCAGGAGGCCTGTTCATCCCGGCCATCTTGACAGGCGCAGCATGGGGCCGCTTAGCGGGAATGAGTTTGACCACCATGCTTCCAAATTCTGTGAGCCAATGTTCATCATACTGTATTACTACACACACAGAGATAAATAATATTTATTCTTGTTACTGACACTGTTAGTTTTTCAGTACATGATGTGTACTTTAAAGGGAATGGGTCTTTTATAATTCAAGTGAATTGAAGGGGATGTATTTCTTGTTTAAACATCTATGAAATCCATATATAAAAAATAAATAAAATGTTTGTCGATATTAGCTATCCTGAAGGTCTTGACTGATTATAAAAACAAGTAGTAGTTTAAGAGGTAAGCTACCAGAAATCACTGCTGACAAATCTTTTCACCATAAAATGAGAGTTATCAAGTTTTTGCTCCAACCCCCTCAATTGTGAGGCATTTAATTGCTTCATTTAACTGCTTCAGTGGCCGCAGCATCACGCTCTCAAAATGACTAGACTGCCAATGACAGGGAGATCAGGGTTCGAATCCAGGCCGAATGTATTGAGGGAGGTTTCCCCTAAAACAGATTTCCATTATTCCTCCATGCAAATGCGGGTACAATTTCTCTCAACTTCAGCCTTCCTTATCCTTAACATATTGGGGTAATTATTACATCTTATACCTTTAACCTGAACTGGTAGTAAAACGAGGTGCAAAAAAAACAACAATCGTTCTCCTCATATATTTTTTCCCCTTGATTAAATTACTGAATAACTGCCTAGTGCCTTAGAAACATTTGAAAACAACCAGGAAACACTGTAAAGATATTAAACGTAAAGATAGGGAAGGAAGCCAACCCAAAAGGATAGGTAGGTTAGGCCTTGATATAAAACAAACAAACTTTGTTTCTTCACATACTCTTCATACTTATATCTTCTGATCACTTCCACAGTTTTACATAATTTTAAATTTTATTAATAATAATAATTGTTAAAGCTAAAAAAACACTAAATTTTAAAATGCCATTTTTTGTTTGTGTTCTTTTGTTTTATTCTGTCTTTCTTAAAATAAAAAAGGAATATTTCTGAAAATTAAAAATCATGTGTAACCTAGCTGTGAAAGTGATCAAAAGATGAAAGTGAGAAGAAATGAAGAGATAAGTTGGTTTTTATCATTACCTAACTTAACTGACTTCCTTTTCTGTCATTTACTTTACATTATTTCACGGTGTTGAAATTTTTGTCAATCAGGGTGGTCTAGGGGTAAAGTTCTCGTCTCAGGACCCGATGTTCTTGGGCTCTAACCAACTGGGGTCAAAGGATTTTTCTTGAGCGTTAAAACTCCATAGCACAACTTCCTTCGGAGAGAAAATAAAGCTTACGGTACACTATCGATCCTGGCATGTAAAATAACCCTCCTAAGTTATGTGAAAATACCTTTATTCACAAAAATTGGTAGGCCCTTTTACTCTAGTTCATAAAAATTCCTGTGTTCTAATATAATCATTCGGTTCTGAAAGTGCACTTTAACTACCTCGAATAAATATAAAATAAAAATTTCATATTGTTCCTTTGGACTTGACAGTTTATTAGGCTAGGTTTATATTCATTCATAATGCATAGTTAATAAGGAATAGTGCATAGCTTACAGTCCACAATTCGGAATAAAACTACAACAGTTTATAGTGAAACATAGTGATAAAAATCAATTGATTTTTATAAATAGACTCAACCTTCTTTTAACCCTTAAATAAAGTATTTAGAATTTATTCACATAGCCCTTTTAGTGGCAAACCTCTAGTGGATTCGTGTGCGCAGAATGCCACAGCTATTTAATTATCTTTGTAAGCCCGCAGTACAAGAAAAACCGCCATACTCTTATTTATGAAGCAATTTTTCATATTCTATAATTTTTATCAGTGTATACTGTTCTATAATAGAGGCGAATGATATCCTTCTTGTGAAGTAACACACTACTACCTTAAGTATCATGTAACATCAGAACTATCACAAATCTGGAAAGCCAATCAGATTACCTCGGGACACTAAAAGAGTTAAGGGTTAACTCGAAAAACAATATTCTTTAAACGATATCTTTTGGAACATAAAAATTAACCAAATTTAAGTGTTTCTGTGCTAGTAAATCAAATTGAATTTTTACTTAGTTCAGATTTTATTGTTGTGATGAATATTATGATAGACATAATTCTCAATAACTGAATCAAAAATCTAATACTCCCTTTATATTCAGTTATATTCACAATTGTAGTCATTGACAATAAAACAAAGAAAATTCATTAATAACAAACAATTATGGTTACTACTCTTAGCACAATCAATTCTCAAAAAATTCCTTCTCATTTTAAAATATTGGTTGACACTTTTGTTTTTTATATAGACCTGGGTAGATCCAGGGAAGTATGCATTGGTCGGAGCAGCTGCTCAATTGGGTGGTACAGTTCGCATGACAATCAGCCTCACTGTTATTCTTATCGAAGCGACAGGTAACATTACCTTTGCTTTTCCTCTAATGTTGTCACTCATCATGGCCAAGTGGACTGGAGATATTTTCAATGAGGTATGCTCTTTTGTATTGTTTGGTAGTGTTCGTTTTATTTTCAATGTTAATAGTTCATGCAGCTGTATGCATTGTATCAACGCTAAGTTACATCTGTTATTAAATATTTAATACACTAAATGAACTTATCAGATCGGGAATATAAGTAGATGGTAACATATGCTGTGTGTTAGCTAAATATAGAATGTCCTCTAATCAGCTTTTTAAATGATGTTATTAATTTTTAACTGTTATTTATAGGGTATTTATGATATTCACATTAAACTGTCCCAAGTTCCTATCTTGCAATGGGAGCCACCACCACTTTCAAATAAAATATATGCTAGCGAAGTGATGAACCATCCTGTGGTTGTCTTGAAAACGGTTGAGAATGTTGGTATTATTGTTGACATTCTGAAGGCGACGCCACACAATGGGTTTCCTGTAGTGGATCCGTGCACTGAGAGAAAGGTGAGCTTCAACTGTTTGTTTTTATTATTTATTATTTGAGACATGCAAAAGGTGAGGTTATTTTTAGTGGAAAAGTGGTGTTATTATTCTTATAAAGCTATGATATTCTATGCTGAAAGCAATTTTCTTATTTACTTAAATAAGAGTTGAATTAGTATTCATTAAAAAAACTATGATAAAATTGTTTACATTATTCAGAATGTCTAACTTGATATCTCTTTGAATTGTACAAATAGCAATATTGAAATAATCGGTTAAAATTTATGTTTAGACCAAACATTAATAACACCAAAACTACTTTCAAATAAGAAAAAGGAAATAAAGATAAAGAATATATAAGTTTGCCAAACATGACCCCCTGTAGCAAGGTTCATATATATTAATGTCCTTTTTTGGACCTAGCGTGAAATCTTTTAACCCATTCGCTGACATTGACGAGTGCTACTCGCCATGGATTTACAATACAACAGGGACTTTGACGAGCGTGACTCGCGGCATATATCCGTCCACTTACTTTGACGTATCTTTCTCGCCGTGTTATTTCAATACAATGATATTGTTTCGTAGTAGTTCTATGAATGTCCAATAGATGTCAGAGAAATCCAGTTCCTTCTAGTTATGGTTTTATTTTTCTCTAATAGATGTCTAGCGTAATGTGAGCTCTAACATCTGTGTCATTATTATCCAATCTCTGTTAGTATCCTTTATTAGTGACAAAAGTATAGTGTTTATTACTTCTACCTTGTATATAATTGTTTATTCACTTGGCTTTTTCCCAACAAAATGAGTTCACTGCGCGGTAATTTTGCAAATAGGCCAGAAGAAATACAAAAATATTTGTGTGAGAGTGACAGTGATGTAACAGACGATGAAGATTTCGAACTGCCAACGAATATTGTTGTAAATGATGGCTCTGAATATAATAGTGAATGTGAAAGCGATGAAAATGAAGACATAATACGTAATACATACACTTGGGAATGGAAAAACGAGAATAATAGGGTAGTTGAAATTCCTTTTATTGGTCACTCTGGAGTGAATGAAAATATTATTCAAAAACTTTGTAATGATGGAACTGTACCAAAAGAAAATGATGCTTTTAGTGAAATTTTGGGTGATGATTTTTTTGAAATGATTGTGCTTGAAACTAATAGGTATGCTCAAGTGAAGTTGGATACTGTTGACATTCAAAATCGTCAGAAATGGTTTCCCGTTACTGTAGACGAACTAAAAGCGTTTTTTGCCCTTATTGTGCTGATGTCGCAAAATCCCAAACAACGGCTGGAAATGTACTGGACAAAGAGGATAATTCTTCGTACACCAATTTTTTCAAAGGTCATGCCTTATAAACGTTTTTTACTCTTATGTAAATATCTACATTTTGCCAATGATTATGAAGGAGATGATGATAGGCTGAAAAAAATTAGGCCTATGATAGAGTACATGAATGTAAAATATGAGAATGTATACACGCCTGACAAAAATATAGCGATTGATGAAAGTTTGATGAAGTGCAGAGGACGACTGTCTTTTATACAATTCAATCCTTCAAAACGGTCCAGGTTTGGAGTAAAATTTTACAAACTGAACGAGTCAAAATCAGGATATTGCTGGAAGTTTTCAGTTTATTGTGGCCAGGATGATCATGGTGACATGTTGGCCAGTGAAGCTGTTGTCATGAACCTGAGTGAGCCACTTTTGAACCAGGGATATGCCATTCATACCGACAACTGGTACAGTTCTCCAACATTATTCAGGTTGCTACTGGATAATAAAACATACGCACTAGGAACTGTTCGTAAGCACAGAAAAAACATGCCTGCAGCTGTTGTTTCAAAAAAACTTACTGCAGGAGAAGTAGTCCATCAAAGCTCTAACAATATCCTATGTCTCAAATGGCAAGATAAGAAAGATGTCTTGATGTTATCAACAATGCATGACTCATCTCTCATGACTGACACTGGAAAAACGAAAAGAGTGAAGCGAAAGGTTGGGGGTCGTGTACAAGTTGAAGAAGCACAAGTTGTGAAACCTCAAGTTGTTATAGACTATAATAACGCAATGGGTGGTGTTGACCGTCAAGACCAGGTACTTTCAAGTTTCCCAGTAATGAGAAGATATTCAAAAAGTTATAAAAAAATATTTTTTTACATGTTCGATATGGCACTTTACAATTCCTTTGTGGTGTGGAAGACTCTAACTGGGAAAAGGGAATCATTCACTGAGTTCCGGTTGAATTTTGTGGAACAGATATTGGAACATGTAACATTACCACAATACCCAAGCCGTGGAAGACCGTCACTTGGACCTAGCCCTCTGCGTCTTCAGACCAAGAATTGGGCACACTTTGTAATGAAGATTCCACCAACAGCTACAAAGGCAAATCCGACAAAGAGATGTTTTGTGTGCGCCCAAAAAAAAGTTAGGAGTGAAACAGTGTGGCAGTGTGAAAAGTGTGAGATCCCACTTCATATTCCCACATGTTTTCGCGATTACCATACAAAATTAAATTTTTGAACTAGTGGGCAAGTTATGAAACAGTTTTTTTAAATTCAAACTTCTCTTTATTTTATAAACTTGAGTGTCTTTAAACTTTTTTTTATAGATAAGTTATAGAATTTAGAGAGTTGTGGTTTATAAATTAGTGAATGTTATAAAGTGTTCACGGTACGTCTGTTCAATGTACCGAAAATTGAAATTTTGAAAAAAAGGCCAAAATAATGGGTAATTATTATTTTTTGTATATTTTTTGTATTTTGTAATGGGTTTTACATTATAATTTAAAAATTAAAAAATAGTAATTTTTGAAAAAAAAATTCATTAATAAATTGGTCAGTTAATGGGTTAAAGGCTGAAACAAAGAATCAATCTTTAGAAATAAATTTAATGTTTGTAATTTGTAAAATTAGAAATAATAAATTTAATGTTAACCTCAAAAAAAAAAAGGCTAAATATCCGTTAAAGTATTCATATATCCTGTGACTCGTTTTATATCTTTAAAATCCCCAGAAACTGATACTAGCCATATAAACGACAGCCCTGGCATAGTGCTATCATCAGTGCTGTCACGTTGAAAATTAGATTGTATGAAGTGATATTTGCCGAATTACAAAAGAAATTGTGTTTATTTAGGGAAAAGAACTTAAATTGTTGTTATTCGCATGAATACAGTAGTATTTGCATAAAAATTCATGTTATCACAAATGTGAATTTTTCACGGCCCTATTTATTATTATTGTTATTAATAGTATTTTGAAACAGCTCAAATCAATATGTTTGGTAGATTTTTTTAGAAAGATTCTCATTAGATTTTTGTTATAGATGCAGATTCTGATACTAAAATAATTCAGTGGTGAAAATGATATATAACTTGAATAAGGTTTTTATATAATTTTAAATTTAGATTAATTAATCCAAACTAAACTAACTATAACTAAATTATATTAACGAGAAATGACCCGCTTCATTGGCCACTTGGTCTAAGGCATCACCCTCGCTTTAGACTAGACTGATGATAACAGGGAGATTGAGGTTCATTCCCAGTCGGGTGTTTTGGGGGTGGTTTTTCCTAAATGGTTTTCCACTCCCCTTTCACCAAAATGCATTTGCACGTCTTTTAGTTTTAACTTCAATCTCCCTAATCCCTAACACCCGAGTAATAAGTACATAGGCGTAAGGAGTGTTGGGGATTCAGGGTAGAACAGTTTGTCTAGTATTATTGTTCAGTCTCTGAACTGTATATATTTAATATTGTAAAATAGCCTTTGTGTAATAGTTTGTTTAACCTAGTTCATTTTGATTTAGTTCCCTATTTTTATTGGTTGGTATGTGTTAGTTGTTCTTTGGTTCCCGCCGTTTTATGAGTTTTCCCTCCTTTTTTGAGAGTGGAAAGGAGGGGGAAAGTAGGTCGTTGGTTCTGTTGTGAGTTCAGTTCAGCGGCGGACTCTGTACACGTTGGGTGTCTGCTATGATGACAACTTTTGTTTTATAAATAATTGTCTATGTGTGAGTCGGTGCTTCAGGCCCTAAAGGGGCCTCTTTGATCTAAAACCACAACAAATGTTCGAGAAATGCCGAGGAATTAACACCTTGTTCCCTATTCCTTCCTATGCCAACCCAAAAGGTAAACCTCCATTGTCGTGGAACTTCATTTAGTAGAGGTAAGCATTTATCACAGCGTTATATTGATTACAGTCCACTTTTTATCGGTTTTTGTTGGTTTGACGCTAATAGTTTGTTGACTGGAAAGAACAATTATATTTCTGGTTATTTACTGTACCTAGTGCAGCTAGTGAATAATTTCCCATTGATGTAGTCAGTGGTATAAAACTAATCTTGAGAGCTACCAAGAATAATGTAGCAGGCTGTGGGCCGACCAGGCCTGGTTTAAAGTAAACATAAAATATATTTTTCAACCCTGACTTTCAGGGGCGTTTCTTATGGAATAATTTCACTTTCATTTGATCAGTAAAGGTTGTCTTATTTTAAAACATTGTGAAAAGTAACTCAGCTAAACAAAGAAAAAGCAATTACGGTTATTGTAATAACAGTCTGATTCAAATAGGAAGAAACTTTTTTTTACAGTTACAAAATTCAATATGAGTTTTATATAAATGTTATGCATCAATTCCTCCAATATCCATCTGTCAATTTTGACCGCTGAAATATGGTTATATTTTCTACATGATTATTTCTTCTGGAATCCTACTATATTTGGTTATGATTATTTTAAAAGAAGTGAGCTAAAATTAGGAATAAATTATATACAGTTTACTCTTGGTACTTTGCATTTTTAAGTGTTTTTGCTACACGGTACTTTTTTTTGCATCCATTACTATTTTCAACCTATAACCTGGGTTAGTTTTTTATTAAAGTCATCTATTTTTCCACTACTGGCTGGCTAGGCCTGTCATAGCATCATATGCCTTATAAGCCAATGTAAGACTAGGACGGATACAACATCCAGTACCCTGCTGTCAATTTATCAATGTGAGAGGGTAAACCCATATTTTCATCAATGATACATTTTCAGCCATGCCTGTAATCGACTTTAAGACCTTTAGCTCAGTAAATAGACACAATACCGACATAGCTTTTTTTTTTCTTGTTCTTTTCTTTTCCAATTCTATTAATTAGTTTAAATTTTAATGCTCTTGACTATCACATGTTCATTTTCAGGATGGTGGGAAATATTACGGGACATTCCGAGGACTTATTTTGAGATCTCAACTGATAGTTCTTCTACAAAATAAAATTTTTAATGAGTCTGAAGATATTTGGGATTCCTCTTCAGTGAACATTAAACTTTTTCGGGACCAATATCCACGGTTCAGTACAATTGAGGTAGATAAATATTTCTTATGACTTTTATTAATTTTTTTAAAGTTATACTTATATATCCCTTTCATTATAATATTATTACTCATACACCATTTAATTATGGTTATAGTTTTGTAATGTCTTTTAAATTCAGCAGCTAGACAAATATATTTTAAAAACCAATTAACTCTCAAATCTGAATTTTTTTTTATATCCTTGAATCCTGGATATTCTTAAGTAAAGGAAACATAAATGTCACATCCATAGTTTTTACTTGTATTTGTGTATTATTTATTATAGTATTATGTTTAGTTAGATAATTTAAATATTATTATTGTAGTCTAACAAACATTTACAAAAATTCACTATACTTAGCTGTCAAAATTTACATCATCTCTCATACGTGAGAGCTGCTGAACACATCCATTGATATGTAAATCCATGATAATATATCTAGTAACTTGGGAACTGTGAACTTCTTGAAAATACTAAAACGGCGGGACAACTACATCTCAACTATTTGTCTTCCATCAACTGTAAATAATTTTTTTATAGAAATTGGTAAAAATAAAGAAAAAATAAAAGTAAACTAATAAGTGTAAACTTAATTATGAAAGCCCACATAGGGAAAGAGGAAAAATGTGGGAAGAATCCAATGCACAAAGGTAACATCTTCTTTCCTTCTCTCTTCCTTAGAAGAGGTAGTCACACACACATTTAAACACTAATTTTAACACAAATTGAGTAATATTTCGGCATTGTTGCCTTTATCAAACAAAAAAGATAAGAGGAAATACACTTTACACAAACACTGAATTATTCTATTTTTAATTAAAAATTAAAACTTCCGAATTCAAAATGGAATAATTAATTCATTGTTTGTGTAAAGTTTAATCCCTTTCCTCTTTTTGTTTGATAAAGTTAACACTGCTGAAATATTCCTCCATTTGTTTTAAAAATTAATGTTTAAATGAGTGTGTGTGTGTGACTACTTCTACTATAAAAGACAGAAGAAAGGAAAAGGATGTTACCTTTGTGCATTGGACTCTTACCACTTTTTTCCCTTTTCCCCTATGTTAGCTTTCTAAATTAAATTTAAACTTAAAATAGTTTATTTTTCCTTTTTCCTTATTTTTATAAATTTCCATTATAAATTTATTTAGCCATTGGGCCACCTCATTTTTAAACATCAACTATAAATATGTACTTATACAATCAATGTCAATGTTTTAGTCAAACATGCAGCAAAAACATGGACAATGCATGTAAGAGAGATTAAGAAAGTGTAGGTCTCAGGAATAAAGTTTGTGAAGAGCATGTTGTCGGTCACGTGGAGAAACAGCACTAGGAATTAAACTATCCGGTAAAGATTGGGAGTATTGGGAATACATGAGACAGAAGAGAAACCAATAATGTGATAGTATGGGTATGAAATGAGGCTGGAGGAGAAGTACGTAGGACAAAGACCGCAAGGGAGACCAAGAAAGAGATGGGAGGAGCGGATAACAGAAAGTCTGCACATGAGGAAAAAAGAATGAAAATGATTAACAGGCTGAAAACAAGTTAATTGTGATGATGATGTCTGATGACCACCTCTTAATTTATTTTACAGGAGGTGAATATTACTGAAGAAGAAAGAGCATCCACGATAGATATGAGACCATTTATGAATCAATCTCCATATACAGTGCAGCACGTATGTATTATAATGTGTCTTATTATATAAATAATTGTTTAGTGACTTATAAATTACCTGCCTTGGTGGCGTAGTTGGCTAACGTGCTAGTTTCGAATTGAGTCAGATTGCCAAGGACGGGGAGATCGAGATTTAAATCTCACTCGGGTGGACTAGGGGTGGTTTTTTCTAAACGGTTTTCCACTCTCCTTCTAAGAAAATGTGGGTTCACTTCCTTTAAATTCAACCTTCCCAATCCATAATCTATTATCATAATTAGTACTTAAGCGTGTAACCCAAATGAGTAGTAAGATGCGGTGGTAATTAAAAAAAACTTTTAAATGTATGAAAACATTGCAAACACACACTGATAGGGTAGAATGCCACCCTAAAAAGCAGTTAGGTTAGGTCAGGTGATAAAACTAGAGATGAGCTACTCAAATCTTCGCATCCTCAAATCCACCGAATCCTGACAAGTATTTGAGGATACGGTGTTTTACTGGATTCGATGGTCAAATCTTTCACCTCATAAACAAAGCATAGTTATGAATTCAAAAATTACTTAGTTAGGTCTACTTGAAAAGCACAACTTAATATCATTATTTTGTCGGACAAAAGATATAAGCATGATTAAAATCATTATTTAAAAAAAATTGTTAGGTGTAGAAAATCTAACGTGCTTAATACCTCATCCCTCACCTCTATGGGAAACTTTGACTCGTCCGTTACAGTGCATGGTCACTTCTAAAACATTCACCTCACAAACAATCTTGTAAATATTTTAATGAAAACATTAAAACTCTTCAAAGCTGAAAATAAAAACTAGAATTACAAATAAGCTTGAAATTTTCTTTAATAGGCAACCATGACCTCGTTGTCTATTGGCAGCAGTGTAAAGTGTGAACTGTTTTCTTCTTTTCATTGTAAAGGCCATATTGTGTTTGTCCGCCATTTATGTTTCTATCCGCCTTTCCTATACCTTCTTCCAAATATAATAAAATAAGCTTGAAATAAATAAAACAAACTATGGCTTTATTTAACAGAAATAGGAACACATTACACATGATACAAAGTCAGCTACAATGACATAGAAGTTTACTCGCCAAAGTTATGATTAAATAAACTTTAATTATAAGTCTTACTATCCAATTGGTTTCAATTATCTACAACTATGCAAATAACCCCACTTTATTTAATACAATCCTAAAGTTAGATATTTTGTTGGGTTTCATGAAAAATAAATACTGTCAACAATTAGTCACCGATAAAACTGTTTATTTATGCCTACCAAGTCTTGCCAATGACCATATAAGTGTTGTAGCTAGAGTAGTACCAGAAGTCTCTAAAATGTAGCTAAAAAAACAGATTTCTTGCCACACTAAAAATGCATACACTAATCTAAACTAAATGTAAGATACATCAGTGTGAGGTGATCTCCGTATCTGAAACGATGTTATTTTGATTGATAAATGATGTATAGATAGTTTACAGCTCTTCTATAGACCAAAGCATTGCATTATGCATTCTTGCAGTAAGGTAGCTCAAAAATCAAAATTCTACAGCATTAAAATTTAAAATGATTAACATGAACTTGACAGAAAACTAGGAAATTTTCCAGGCGCTAAAAATGAAAATTAGTTGTTTTGGACCTGTAAAAGTTGCTAAATTGGCAACACTTTGCCTACCGGTTTATGTATTGTATATCAATGGTTTGTTTGGAATCATTCAAGTAATCAGATCACTTAGTAAGCGCTATAGAGATTTAAGAATCAAATAATGACTTGCTAATTCATAATTTGTTTTTAAATTGATTTTAACTAAGAGTTTTTTTAATATGTTACTAAAGCAATTGTAAGAATATTCAAACATAGTTTTGCCTAATAAAATGGGAATAAACATATAGCATAATTAGTAAATATGCATATAACCTGAACAGGTAGTAAGATATGGTGCTAGAAAAGAAGTTTGAAAATACAAATTGGAGTTTATAGATTCTACCTTTACTTCATCAGAGTTAATGTGGCAATTGTTTTGCAGTCTGCATCTCTTCCAAGAGTGTTCCGTCTATTCAGAGCGCTGGGATTAAGGCACCTGACTGTTGTCAATGACGCGCACGAGGTAACATAACATAACTTTTGTTTTTTAATATTAACATACACCAATGTTATCTATCTGCATCTCTCATTCTAAGGTAGCTCTAGCTAGATTGTTGCCAAACTAGCTACTCCTATTGTATAAGATAATTATGTACAGTTTCAATCACAAAATGTTACTAGCTTTTCAGCCTAAGTCACACTGTAGGGTGGCCATTTTTACTTTCTTGCGACCATTAAGAGAGAGGAAGAATAGGGATCGTAAAAATAAATTGAATTCTAGAGTTGGATGGATGTCGATGTTTCATTACCCCTTTGACATGAAAAGGAGTTTTTCACAATATTGTCTGTGTGTTTGTCTGTCCATCAACATAGAACCGAAACCATTTTATTTCTCAGGAAAGGGTTCAATGGAATGGTGGTATGATATTATTGATTGTATTATCTGTTATTATTGTTTATATATAAATTACTGACTAGTGTGAGTAGGCCTGTTTGGAAGAAAAGGAGAGAACGTTATCTAAGGTTGAGACCAGGGTGTTGCCTGGATTTGGTAATATATTGTTGAGCAAGTTCCCACCTACGAAGCTGGGAAGCATTACAACAATTGGGGAGGGCTCATATAACTTTTAGTACTATAGCATGAGTCAAAATCTGAAGTGTGTGTTGGGGCATGAAGTGCTACTGATTTGTCAGGGTTGTTATGGCCGGTATCAAAACGGCGACCATTCATTTGTTGTCCTTTGGTGAGACCAATGCATCCAGTGATGCACCAGTTGCATTGTAGCTGTTATATAAGATTTTATTTGGGGGAGTTATAGTGGGTCTTTCTTGGGACATTCTATTTGTGTGAGTCTGCTGTTGAATGAGTTGGTTGGTGAACTTTGCAGGTACTGCATCTCGGTTTGTTGCAAGGGTAGGAACCTTTGGCCTGATTTTGTTTGTTGTTGGGTCGGGCAATTAGGGGTGAACCAGGATGTTGTGAGGTTAGGGTATTGTAGCCTGTGTTTAGTTGAGTTTGTCTAGTCCTTCATAATACTGGGTGGTGAGCAGTATGTTATTGGAAGGTTGTTTTTTGATAGACTCTTGATTGGATAGGGCACTGTTTATATGACTGTTGACTGTGGGTTTATGTCATCGTCGGGTTGTGAAAGCCTTGAAGAGTTGTCGGCATTGCTTGCTAAGGTTTTCTTTTTCATAACGTCTACGTTTGGCTCTGGTAGCTAGACTATAGAGGGGAGAGTGTTTTACATGAAGAGGATGGCTGCTTTGAAAATGGAGGTAGTGTTGATGGTTGGTAGCTTTGGTGTTTGTTTCCTCCATGAAGGTTCAGGTGCAGATCCAAGAATATGACATGGTGTTGTGAAACGTTTCAGGTGAATCGGAGAGTGCGATGGTTATTTAACCTGTTTTTAGGAACTTTAATAAATTAGTTTCAGAATCTGTCCAAATTATGATGTCGTCAATAAATCTCATCCAGCAAAGCGGTTGTAAGGTTTAGGATTATTTTACTCTTTTCTGCTGAAGAAGGGGACTGATGTACCCTGACACTCACATAACTGTGTGTTTTGTTGTGTTTTAATTGCAAACTTTTGAGGCCCACAACTTTCCGGTAAGTGTGTAGGCTTTGTCCTCCCATCTTCCTTTCAATGTATAATTTAATATAGCCGTTTGGTGCCATTTTTCCTTTGTTTGTATATTAAACCTAAGCTATCACTGAACCACAGCCTCCAGGCAACTTGGGGTAGGCGTTTGTGTTGCCTCTTGTTCAACACTTGATTGCATAGTGTTGACATGTATTTATAATTAAATACATTAATGTTGTTACAGATATATCCATGTGTAGGCGAACATATTCCAATTAGATTGTGTTAAAAAATGACCCAACCTCAAGTAGTTTATGAAGTCACACATCCACCGAAAGACTCTTGCCTTAAGCTATAAGTAAATAATGACTCTGAGAACAGGAAGAGTCCTGTATAGTTCAGTGGTAAAGCAGGGATTTGCTAAGCCAAAGGTTCTAGGTTTGATTACTGTGTTGAGGTGTCATCTTTCAATAAATTTAGTTTGATTAAATTAAAATTGATTAGATAATTTAGAGAAATATCAGGGAGAATCTGATATGTGTCTGAACAGAGAAGATAAAGGAAATTGCACTTCTTATTCAAATTGGAGAGTATGGTAAGTTGCCCACCAAAGTGACATTCGTTTAGACAGTGTAAATTAAAAAGGCTTCTTTGTTTAACAAATGGAGCATTTACATTTTTTTGGCTCATCAGATCCTACATGGGTTATGTAAGAAAAAATTGATTTTGTTATCGGGGAAAAGTTGGTGAAATTTTGTGGCCAATCTGTTTAGGTATTTGTTTCTAAAGCCCTAGTGTCATTTTAATTAAATTATATTTTCTAATCCATATTTTTTATTTTCAGGTTGTAGGAATAGTTACTAGAAAAGATCTTGCCAGGTTTCATGTTTGGAGGCATGCAGGTAGAATGGGAGTGGAACAGTTGGTCATCTCCGATGATTCGTGACCTAAGTCATCAGCACTAGGAGACCAAATAATTTTCTTAAAAATATTTTGTGTATCAATAATATTTTTTATATCTTAGTTAAGTAATTTGCCCCTTTCATCTAATGTTGACATTTTGAGCTGCATAGCAAGAGCAAAGAAAGGCCGGGGTAAGGGGGGATGTTGTCCAGAACCCCCCTACCGGAATTTGATGCACCTCTCATAGGGGGATCCACATATACGTAAAAAAACTTGTATAGGTTAATGGTATACTAAAATTCTCAAACAGCCTCCCTAGAAAAATTAGCTTTCCATGCCCTTGCTATGTAGTAATGTTTATTGTGTTTGCATATTATTTTTACATAATTATTTATGAAATAGTATAAGTTAGTTTATTGTTACCAATTGTTATTTAGCTTTAGACAATTTACCAATTTATTTAATCAGTTTAGTACATAATTTTTAAATTGCCTACTTAATTAACTATGAGCCTCTTGATAAAAGTTTTCATCCAAAACAAATATTAGTAAAAGGTATCCATAATAATGTAAAAAAAAAGGGGGACTAGCATTTTTGTCTGTGATATAATAATTTACCCATGGTTTTCATAAATGAAGAAAAAAAAATATTATTTAGTTTTTATGATAAATATATTTTAATGACTGTCATTAAATAAAACACTTCACTAGTTATATATCAAACTTTTTAATAATTTTTAATGTCATCCACCATACACAATCATTCATTCTTTCTTACATTAACTATCTTTTATAGCTTTTATAAATAACAACCTAATTTTTGTTTTTCTCAAAATTTCTCTGGAGACATCAATTAAATTTATGATTTTCAATCAGGGTGTAATATTACCGTATGTCACAAGAGAAGCAATATCTGAATGGGTACTAAGACGCGCTAAAAAAATTACTAAGGGTTGTATGCAAGAAAGCCAGTAAGTGTGAGTAGACACTTTAGTGGCATTGATTTCTTGCATCATCATAGGCTAGAAGGTGGCCATTAAGAGTGTGCTTGGGACTACACTAATACACTACTAAGGATTCACTCATACTTAGTGGCGTTCTTACATAAGTATCACTTAAAAAACCATTTTAAGATATTTGTTTGTACCATAAATTTAGAGATGGAACCTTTGAATCCTCAAGATCTTTAAAAAATGAAAAATTGAAAATTTAAAGACTTGAATTAAAAAAAACCTGAACCCAAAGTTATTTTAGAGCTCTATACTGCTCATTGGTGAAATAGATGACATCATTTTCATACAAACTTAAACGAAACCCCCAACCATTAATTATTTATCGCTTAACTAAAGTCGACCTCTGTAATCTCCTCAGGACTCGATGTTCATGAGTTCATAGCCAGCAAGAGTCGACAGATCTTTCTTGAGCAATAAAAATCTATAGCACAATTTCCCTTGAAGGGGAAATAAAGCCATCGGTCCCATGTTGATCGTGGCATGTAAAAGAACCCTGGAAGATATGTGAAATTACCTTTTCAAGCAACATTTATAGGCTCTTCTGATCTGGCTTATAAAAATTATCATGCTGATGTAATTAGTCAGTTCATAAAGTGCGCATTAAATGCCACCAATAAATAATAATAATACAGTAATATTCATTTTAATCTAAATCCTAAATATAAATATGAACCTTAGAAAACATGGTAAATATAAAAGGTATATTTTACTGTTTCAATTCTTAAGTTGATATTGTCTCTTGGCCCGGTGCACACAGGTGACATGCCTAATTTTTCCCAGTCATGTCCTGTGAAGCCAAGTTGAAACTGCATCCTAGCATTACATTGATTTAAATTGAGTTCACCTGGAAAGTTAGGTCCGGCATTAAGTTGGCGTGAGTAGCGCGGAAAATAAGGGACTCGGGTTTCTTCGGGACGCAGCGGTGACCTTACTGCTCAGTGTCCTGTCAGTATTTGTGAAGACATAGAGCAATGCATACATACTGCATGTGCCATTGTGCTGCTTGTGTAAAGTTTGTGTGGATGTTAGTCAGTCAACCATGCGAAATGGAGGACAAAATTGATACAGAAATTTTCATTAATGAGGGACGCACACAATACTTTTATCCCCTTATTTTTTTTTATTTATAAAGTTCAAAAAGAAGAAAATACAAAATTCCTTTTTCCACTCCCAGAGTGTGTTTATCACAGCCATGACTTCAAACCAACTGGGAGTGGCCTATAGTCCAAAACAGATGCAAGTGAGTAGTCTGCACTGTTCCAGGTGCAATAATGTGGCATCAACTTAGTGTCACAGGGCGCAAGTTGCTCGTGTGAACGTCTTTTTAGCAGTGACACAGCATCACAGGATGTGACTGCAAAAATAATCCATGTGCGCCAGAAATATCTTATGATGAAAAAAAACTTAGTGTGTTCAGAAACAAGGTGATTACAAAGATATTTGGTCCAAAAAGGAATGAAGGTAGGAAGAGTGGAGGTGGTCACATAATTATGAGTTATATACCCTCTGCTCACCTCAAGACATTGTTAGGATAGTCAAGTCTCATAGAGTACATTGGGCAGGACATGCATGGCGAGTGGGAGAATCTAGAATCGTGTTCAAGGTATTAACTGACAAATGCAATGGGAAGAATCTATTGGTATGACCTAGACAGAGATAGGATAACATTTTAAAGGCCCTGAAAGAGAGAGGGTGTAATGATAGAACTTGCTCAACATAGGTAAAGGTGGCTTACTTTTGTAAGTGCAGTGATACATTTTGAATTCCTAATGCTATTTTTATAGAGTAATTAATTTTTTATATATATTATTTGAATATCAGCCAAGTATTAGCATTTTTTGTTATAATCCATTCATTATAGCAAGAATACTCTGTTATGCGGTAAATTAATGGCTTTGGCTGTAATAATTAAGTATATATATATTGGGCCAAATCATCAATAAGCTGTATAAGAACTCGAAACAAATTCCTTTTAAAAATACACACACTTATTTTTTAACCTTAAAAATCTGTGAAAATTGTATCTGTGCAATTTACCTACATTTGGTCATAACTAGAGTGCATTAGGCCCTGTCGGACTGTTGTTTTGTAAATAGATAAGACAAAACTGACCCAATTATTAGTATTAAGATACAAATTATGATTTTGATATTGGAATCAATACTCTAATGGTAAAATAAAGTATTGAAAAAAATTCTAATAATTTCCTTTTTAATAATATTCCCTCACCCTCATCGTGAATTTATGCTAAATATAGTGTTATTGTCACTACTTAAAATTATCTTGTTATATTTGAAACATATAACAAAATTAACTCATAAAGCGAAGAGGTTATCATAATGCTGGATATGTTTTTAAGAATATGGCTACATAAATGCTTTGGATTGGTTTATTGGAAACAATTGGGAATTAATAGCCTAGAAGCCTGCCTTGACTTTGTGGAAGTTCACTGATCTTACTAATAGAACACATAATTTAACATAAAAGCTTTCGATGCCACCTGTAGCTTTAGTAGGTTATGGAGCACTTAAATGTAGATAGAAAAAAAAATTCTTGAAAAGCTAGGCAATTTATATATCTTGAATAGATTTGCTAAGTTAATGGGAGAGTTATCCTGCTTACAAACGTAATAGTTTGGTGTTTTTTTTTGTATTTTTATTTACGATTTCATCACTTTCTTGTGAATGTACACCAATTTCATCAACTGTTCTATATGAAATTGTGATAGATTGTCTATAATATCGGAACTTATGCTCATGCTGGGTGCTAAAAATGCTCTCATTGCTCTCTGGGGTGAACAAGAACAAGTTAACTGGCAGTAATTTGACCTCTTATTAGATCCTCTCTTCTCCCACCTTTTGCCTCAATCACGCTTCCAAGATATTTTACACGCTGTACCTTCTCAGCCAACTTTATTGCTTTACTTGGCCCTCTTACTATATTATACATTTATAAAGTAATTACGTCTATTTACTTACATCGGTAAAGAAATCTTTTCATTCTCATGACATAACATGAAAATCTAAATAGTATATTTTTCTAAACTCAGAACAATTTAACCTGTACATTTGAAAACTGTTTATAAAACTATTTACATCAGTATGAATGTGAGCCACACTTGTGTTTTACCATGCAGATCGTACATAAAACGGTGTTGCACTTAGCACATTGAGTATGTGACTGTCCCATGGTAAATGTCCTAAACTTCCAGTTCAAATAACTATTTACTGTTGATTTTTGTTGACAATCTTATATAAAATTATAGAGGGAAATTTTCTCTTTCCAGTGAGATATAACACTACTACACTATCTATCAGATAAAGTAAGAATTAGCTCAAATCTAGAGAACTGACCACTCAGATCGACTCGTGGCACTAAATGGGTTAACCAACTTCTTTTATCTTCTCAAAAGCATTTCTATTTCTTAGTTCTTCAGTAGCAGAATTTTAAAGTGTCAATTGTGTTTAATATTTCACTCTGCAAGTCATTATGTTTGTTCTTGTAGGTCTTTATAATCCTATACATTAAAAGTGAAAATGAGCCTTTTCCCTTTAAAATCCTCTCCAACCATGTAATCTTGAACAAACTAGCATTTAAATAATTTTTGTTGGCCTTTCTCTTTGTTTGTGATTGGTTATACTGACTATAGTTGAAACCTACCAAAGTTTGTTCATTTGAATCAATATTACATAGAATTTGGATGTTTATTTTATATAAGTTTTATTATTTTATTAATAATGAATATTATTCATAAGCTAACTTATTGTATAAAGCTGCCTTATTTATTTTTATTTTGTAACATTGTGATAAACAGTTAATCACATTGTTAAAATACGTGTCTGTGATAAAACTATGATGATGCACAATATTTCTACTACAGGAGCATAACTTAAGATTTGGGCTTTTAGTTGAGCCACATAAATCCAAATAGTTCCTGTGTATAAAAAAACAAAGCATTTATCTACTCAAAGTTGTCATAGATTTGGATTAATGTGGTTATGTAATACGAGAGTTCTGTTTTCAATGTATACATTAGAATTTAATTAAAGAATTTTGTTAAGAAGGAAGTTTACTGGTTTAATATAGTAAGGATACAGTAGAAAGCACCTTTTAGAAAATAACAAAACTTATTTTGGTCAACATTGATGACATTTTAATTACAACTAATAAGATTATTATTTTCTTTGTTACTGATACTAAGGGCCAGTTTCATAGTCAAATTTAGTACGCCTCAAGTGCTGCGCTACACTAAATAAAAGACGTCTACCTAAACTCGAATGGAATGGGCCGTTCTCGCATAGGAAACTGGCCCATTCCATTCTGGTTTAGGTAGGTGTCGTCATGTATTTAATGTAGCGCCGCACTTGAGGCGTACTAAATTTGACTATGAAACTGGCCCTAAATCAAAAGTGGCAGGTGCAGATCATGTGGCGTTTAGTATGATTCTATGAAAGTATCAGAAGTAGTATCTGTTTTTTGAACTGTAAATCTACTACATCCTCTACAATACATTTTAAGTTATTTGTTGCTAGCTCAGAATGCTATTAAGCCTTTCACCACCTCCTCCCCAAATGCGGCTTCTCGTCTTCTCCAGTGTCATGATGGCGCATTTCCTTATAATTCAACCATTTATTCTTCTGAATTAAATAGTGCGTCCAATGATCAAGGTCAGTTATAGTGATGACAACATGTCCTCCAAAACTCCCATGTTATAATTTGAGTCAATGTGTGTGGATTTTAGTATTCCTGGTCATGGTGAGACTACTGTCCAATTTTAATAGAAAAAAGTTGAGATCTACATTTACATATTCTTATTTCAAGTCATGTGATCTGCAGCTGTCACTTTTGATAGATACTATACATTTTTGAATTTTTTTAAAAAAGGCTGTATTTTCTAAAAGGTATTTCCTATGAACATTTGACTATAACAAGCTATTTAATGTCATACTTTTGAATAAAACATAAAAAATCTATCTTTTATTGAGTATTATTACACCCCTTTCGGCATGTTAAGCATACAATTTTCATATCATTGTCGGCTTGATCGCTTCAGATGTAGAATACTTTTTAATCTTTTACAGCAGCTCAAGAGTTTTTAAATTGCTTGCCCTTCTTCTCCGGTTCACAATTGTCTGAATAGTTAAGATTCAAGGTTTCACTTCAGTTATTTATGAACAACTGCCATCCAAGCCAGGCCCACAGTAAGAAGAACAGTTTTACAGGTACAATCACAAGCAACAGCAGAACATAATAGTCTTGAGTGGCCAGTTCACTCATAGTTTCTTTTCAATATCTGCGCCAGTTTGCATCTGCAACAGAAATATTTTATTATTTTTGGTTAATAGTATGTTTGAACAACAGCTTATTTAAATGGCTTAATCTATGAGGTAGGTATGAGTAACGTAATGAGAGTCGTGTAACTATATTAACGTAGAAGGTGGAAGACAATACCTAGTGAACATGGCCAAGATTCAAACCTTGACCTTCCCATCGCTGGCAATCCAGTATATTGTGGCCATTGTTACTAGGGAATTTTTAGTTGACAAAATAAGCCTTAATAGGCTTAAATTTGGCCTTTAAAGTTGCTTTCAAATATGGTCAAAACCAAATTTGCTGCTTATATGTAGGCCTACACTCGGTTTACCCTACAAGGTAGCAGTCTTACTTTGATGGCTTACACTATGAGCCTATCTTATAAGCATAATGGTGCCATGAAGGTAAGGTTACTATCTAACGGTAATCAAAGGGTACATAACAATGTTATGGAGACAATTCACTTTTATCATGTAATTAAAGTTTTTTCCAATTAATAAATATGCTACTTTGATCAGATCTAAGGAGGTTCAATCTAAATAGTTACACTATACATTTAAGTTACCATATATCAATTTATATACGCACACAAATAATTTATCTGCAAAGACTGTTTGGGCACAAATACCCTATCTAAGAAGAGAAATGCTGGTTTCTGTCCCACAATATGACCAAATCGCTTCAAATGGCGACCATCCCATGCCTTAGGAATTTTGAAGCTAACATTTACTCACTATCAAGTCAATAAAGTGATCTCTACAGACGATGACATTTTTTTAATTCAGCCACTTTTCTAACAAAGATAATCGCTATGTTCTTCACTGAATTTGGCCTTTTGTTTTAGCTGCATTTGACTTAATTATGGTGATAGTAATTTGGTAATACAATAAAAAAAAATTGAGAGTTAACATGTATGGCACCCGCTTCAGTGGCTACATGGTCTAAGGAGGCACATTTGAAATAAACTAGACTGCCAATGATGGGGAGATTAAGGTTCGAACCGTGGGTGTACTGAGAGTTGTTTTTCTTAAATTGTTTTCCACTCTCCCCCTCCATGCAAATACTTCCTCTAAATTCAACAAAACTCATCTCCAACATATTTATGTAATTAGTACTGTTAAGGGTAGTAAGATGTGACGCTAAAAAAAATTAAGTTAAAATCTTATGAGTGAATCGAATTGAACTGGGTAAATCATCCTAGTTAGGAAGGTCCTTGAACTAAATAACCTTAATTTCTCCTTTTTGTGTTTCTATAATTATTAAAAGAGAATGGTGCATTCGTGAAAAAAAAAATCCAACCAAAAGTTGAGAAACTGGAGATTTTATAAATGATAAAAAATTTTTTTTTGAAAAAACTTAAAGCCTAAGAGAGGACATATGAAGGGCAGTAAAGGGCTTCAGAAATAAAACATATTTTAATTTGTGAAAATTATTTTATCTTTATCTGAATATGGCTTGAGCATCATTTCCTTACAGGAAAAAAAGCAAATCTGAAAACTGTGATAAGTTAACTTACAATAATTGTGCGTAAAACATTAAATTATTGTGTTATTCACAATGGCATTGTTTTTGTATAGAATTCAGACCAAGTCAACTTAGCATGCTAAGTTCTGCCATCATGGTGACTATTTGCAAAACAAGTAGGCTAATGTAGAAAAGTTTGCATAATTTGGCAGAAGCAAGCAAGTTTATTAAAAATGAATGTGCAAAACAACAGACTGAGTGATTTTTTTTTAAACATATCATTTACTAGCACTTCTGTTCCAGAGAGCCATGTGGATCTCTACTGTAGGGATGGTATGTATCTAATTTTTCACTGTAGTTATCGGCAGGGCTTGCAGCGTGCATGTGAGATTCTAGAACCTTGCTCAGGGTACTGACTGGCAAACCCAAAGAAGACCTAAGTGCAGTTGGGAGGATAACATTAGAGTGAACCTGAAAGAGTAGGATGTAATTATGTGGACTGGATAAAACTATCTCAAGATAGATATAGGGCGTAATGAGGTTGACTGGAGAGAAATATCTCAAGATAGGGATAGATGGCATATTTTTAAAAGTGTGCCAATAAACTTTCAAGTTTCTAATGTCATAGAGTAATTAAGAGTTAGTAAGTTATAGGTACTAGATACGATTAATATTTATAAAGTTACAAAATTCCATTGGATTAAATAGAATTACTAAAGTTAACAAAATATGTTTAGGCAGGTGACCAATATTATTATTATTATTTAGCACTGAGTCTTACTACCCGTTCCGGTCATACGCTTTAAGTACTAATTATGCTAATGGATTAGGAATTGGGAAGGTTGAATTAGAGGAAGTGAACCCGCATTTGCGTGGAGGGAGAGTGGAAAACCATTTAAGAAAAACCACCCCAGTTCACCTGACTGAGATTCGAACCTCGATCTCCCCGTCCTCAGAAGTCAAGCTCAACACGACTAGCGCGTTAGCCAACTACGCCACTGAGGCGGGTACCAATAATAATAATAATAATAATAATGAAAAAAATAACAATAGGAAACCACAAAATATCCTAAAGAGAGTATTGAAAATAAGATTATTTGACAATAATTAATCTAAGCTACAACAAAGGGAATCCATACGTGAAAGGGGTGTAGGTGACAGCTAGGAAAAGTTAATAATATACTGTAATTATATCTATTCACCAAACTATATTATCTGCAAGACCACAATTATGTTGAGTTGTCACTACTTTTGCTAGTCAAAACTTTCATACAAACAAAAAATTTATTTCTAATCATTTGTACATTATTGGAACACAAACTTATGAAAATAGGTAACTGCTTGGATGTATTTGACAGTACACACAAGAAACTAGGCCTATAATTTGTTGTATAAAAAGTATGATGGAAGGAGTTTTAATTAAATTGACTAAGCTTATGTAGGCCTATAGTTTAGAAAAAAAGTTTGTTTTATAAACAAATTTGTAGACACACAAACCATTTCCTGTAAAAGAACAAATGTTTGTTTCTAACCTCAAAATAAGGATGATAACTAAGACATAAGAGATGTGTAGGTAATTATGAAATAATTCAAATTGAACTATTCGTCCAGCTGAACTAGTAGAAATAGTTATTCTAGTCGTAAAATAGCTCAAAATAAATTACAAAATAAAGGTAATTAAGACCATCAGAATAATTTTTGTCCATTCTCTGTCAAAATAGACACAATGACAATAATTAACAATAAGTTATATGTAGTTAGTTCGTTAACGATCTCAAGATGTAGTTCGGGGACTATCGAACTAGATAAAGAACTACTCAGTTCAGTTTCCAACATTGAACAGTTCTCCACATCTCGGATTCACATTTCTTTACTAATCGAGTAATCGTAAAAAACGAATATTTATTTATGGATTACTTTAACGGTTAACTACGAATATAAGATAATTAAAAAGGCCACATTAAAAATAATGTTAAGTATCCTTGGTTTATAAGCGTATCAAATATCTAAAAACAATAATTGTGCTATTGATATGTCCTTAAATATAAACTATAGATCTTGAAGTTTCTTATCCTCCTCATACTTGATGAGGAACTTTTTAGCTAACATAATTAATATACCTCTTGTTGTGTCTTATTCTCCTAATACCTCTTCACAGATTTGGCCGGTTTTCCGAGACTCCAAACTAATATTACTGACAGAGCCATCTGTGAAACAAACTAGGTACTATTTGGTTAAACTTAGTTCATAAATAACATAATAGATGGCTCTGTCAGTATGCAATATTTATTTGGGATTCCATAAATTGTACAATAGATGGCTCTGTCGGTTAGTATTTAATTCTGTCTCAAAAACAGCACAAATCCGGTAAGAATAATTAGGAGAATATAACTTACCAAGAAGTATTGCAAAAAGAAAATGTCCCAAAATCGCATCTATGTTTTTTTACATCAATTTTGCTTTTAGAATAAATTCTTCTCTTAGGCTCGGCTTATTTTCATACATAACGCATTTTAGTAGTAAATAGTGTGTATAGAACAGTGCACAATAAGTTGAAATGCATTAATTTCAATGATATTGTTCATCATCTATTCAAGGTGAAGAGTGTACAATGTATAAAGTAACTTCTTATACATTATCAGTGGCGGCTCGTAGCTAAAATTAGTGTGGGTGCTGCTCCAGAATTTTTTTAACCTTTGTTTTAAAATTGTGTAAAAGGAAAAAAAAAATGTTTAAAAATAAATTGTATTCAGGAACTTGATAAAATCTTAACAAAAAAAAACAAACTTTTTTACTTATTTTAAATATCTTATCGAGAAAAGAAAAAGAATTTTTTTAAGAATTAAAAACGAAATATTTAAATAAGACCTCAATCGCTATACATTTCATTATAAAATAGGGTTGCATTTTTTATTTTGACTTGTGTACTCTATGAAATGCAATATAAATTAATAAAAACATTGGCTAATCACTAAAATTAGACGGATATGCATTTTTATATTGATATAAGAGTCTGAAGTTCAATTCCCTATTAGCTGAAAACTATCGCACTGCACTTGGTGTTGTAGCCTACACTTTTTCCCTTTAGCACCGCGTCTTACTACCCGAATGGTTTACATGTCTACTAACTTTAACTATGGAGGTTTGGTTTTATTTTCGACCAAGTTTAAAAACATCTTTAGTGCTTCTTTAGGAGAATACTTTGTTTAATAGACAATACTGACCAAATTTCAATAAATACTTTGTTTCCTTTAGTCGAAATTGACAGTATCTGTAGTGAGAGTTACAGACCACATTTCATGACATATAAATGCATGAGTATATTTATACATTTAGGCCTAGACATATACACACCCACATACTTTTGGAATTTTAATAAAAGGCTAATTGGTGGACTGACTTTCTGATTTTATTAAACTGGTAGTGTATGTATGGTATGTATACTGCCCAATAAGGAAGCTAACAACTTATTAAAATACTAATACTAATAATAAAGTAGATCCCTTTCGTCACGTCAGTAACGAATAAGAAAATATGACCACCCATGATAAATAACGTTGTATTTAAAAACAAATACATATAATTTGGCAAGAGCGTACGAGTATAACCCCTATTGTTGTTAAGGTGGTGTGTTCGGAAAGTACAGCCCATACACAGCCCCACTGCGTGTCCTCCTGGCTATCGTGAGGGTCATGGCGAGCATGATGTCCTTGGTGTTTGTCTGGGTGTGGCGATACATCACATTCATCTCTTGCTCATCTTCTGAAAGCGCGGCAGCATCGGAGCTGTCAGAGTCGGATGCATCCAGCTCCATTGCGTCATCGCTATTTGGGTCAATAACATTTGGCATTCATACAGGTTCACCATAAGTTTTCTTTTTAAGAGTAATTTTATTTAGCGCTTAATATAACTAAACATGAGCTATATGGCCAGTTTCATAGTCAGACTTAATACGCCCCAATTGCGGTGCATTAATAAATACAGGACGACACCTATCTAGACTCGAATGAAAACTGGCCCATTCCATTCTGGTATAGGTAGGTGTCGTCCTGTATTTAGTATAGCACCACACTTGAGGCGTACCAAGTCTGACTATGGAACTGGCCCATTCCATTCTGGTCTAGATAGGTGTCGTCCTGTATTTAGTATAGCACCACACTTGAGGCGTACCAAGTCTGACTATGGAACTGGCCCATTCCATTCTGGTCTAGATAGGTGTCGTCCTGTATTTAGTATAGCACCACACTTGAGGCGTACCAAGTCTGACTATGGAACTGGCCCATTCCA
>CABEEJ010005185.1:0-12687 GCA_901482245.1 Timema douglasi
TACACATTAGCGTAAGTGCGTATAACTCGAACGGGTAGTAAGACGTGGTGCTAATAATAATAATAATAATAATAATAATAATAATATCTCAAAATGAAAGATCGCTCCATAATTCTCCCTCGCCACACTCGTTATTTAATGTTGCACGTTCACCACAAAATACTGCATTTCCAGGTTCATTAGAAGTAAATAGGTCTCATATACGTATTTGATTTGTTTGTTTGATGTAAATTCAACAATCAAGTAATACCCATTGAAATGTTTTATTTAAACACACTAGTGAACACTATCCTATTAGTTAAATGTTGAAAGGTTTCAATTAATTATCTGCTATAATGATCAATTGATTGGAATTGGAAACTAAGCTGAGAGAGGAGAATGAAATTGAATTGTTTATAACAACCTCCGGAATGGATAACATATATACAAGGGATCGACAGATATATTCTAAATAAGTTACATTTTTCATTACAAAGAATGAACATGGCGGAGTTTTATCGTCATTTTTCAGTCAATTAAATGTTTGGAAAGGCTTTGCTTTACATTATAGCGATAAAGGCCAGCAAAAATATTTCTCCATAAGAAGATACTGTAAGTAGGCTACTAAATATAAATACCTTACATACATACATACATACATACATACATACATACATACATACATACATACATACATACATACATATATACATATATACATACATACTTACATATATATATACATACATACTTACATATATATATACATACATACTTACATATATATACATATATACATACTTGCTCTTATTTATTTCTTAAGGGAAAGGTTAAAATTAATAATTTATTGAATGAAAGGAGTTTTCAATGACATTTTCCAACATAAAAGGTAGCTTTCAACCTTGCAGTTTTTGTCGTGCCTTGCTCATTACATCCTGCCTATCTTCGAGACTTAGATTCATCTTGCCGGTGTTTTTAAGAACCACCTGTGCAGGTTTTTAATAATGCAATGTAATGTATCGCAACTTGTGTTATTAATGTGTCACAGCTGTCTCTGAACTGAACAACCTCTTTTGCTTCTTCTAGCCTTGTTGCTGGCCTTTAGGAAATATGGAGTTTTTATCTGGAGGCTACCGATGTGAGGACGTATTAGGAGCCTTTCTTTGGAGGATGCAAAATGTAGGACTTTTTTATCTGGAGGCTTAAGTTGAGGGAAGTTGTGTTAGAAGCCTTTCTTTGGAGGATGCAAGGTGGAGTTTTTACTTGGAGGTTACAGGTGATAGAGGACGTATAGGAGCCTTTCTTTGGAGGATGCAAAATGTAGGACTTTTTTTTATCTGGAGGCTTAAGATGAGAGAAGTCGTGCTAGGAACATTTTTTTGGAGGGTACCAGGTTGAAGATTGAAATTAAGAAATATTTAATTTCAAGTAAAAACATTAATTATAACTTATGGTTTTGTACAATCGCGCCATAACAAGTAGTCAACAAAGTATAGCTTTAATATTATCGACATTTTTTAAAATGAAATATGAAAACAATAAACAAAAAGTATATTAATGTGAGTAAAATAGATTAAGTTCATTAAAGAAATTGATGATATATTAAAATTGGTACAAATAAACCATGGAAACATTATTATTATTATTATTATTATTATTATTATTATTATTATTATTATTATTATTAGCACCGCGTCTTACTACCCGTTCGGGTTATACGCTCTTACGCTAATGTATAATGGTAGGGTGATTGTGAGATGAAATGGAGGACCTACAGCTTAACGTGGAATCCGAACCACGGTGGAGGCCTGGCATTCCCCACATTCACAAGATGTCTTGTCAGAGGTGAAGGAGGGGTTATGGAAACTTTAAATTTATAAATAGGATAGCAATTAGTTTCAAAATACTCACTTCAGTGGCCGCGTGTTCAGACGCGCTACTCTTGCAGTAGACTAGAGTGCCGATGACGTAGAGATCGAGGTTCGAAGATAGGTTGGCTTTACCGAGGGTAGTATTTAAAAAAAAAAAATTTTCAACTCTCCCTCCACGAAAATGTGGGTACACTTCAAATATATAAAACCTTCCTTATCCCTAAAATCACTAGCGTAATTAGTACATAAGCATATAAACCGAACGGGTAGTAAAACGCGGTGCAAAAAAAAAATCAAATTTAGCGCCATATAAAATAACAAAAATATAAAATTGACAAATTTAATTAGTTGGTAGATATTTGAAATATAATTTCGATTATGGTTAAAAGAGGTATCTGTCATATTTAAATTAATTTTAAAAAGAAATATTTGATGGGGTCTTTATAGGTATTGAGATATAAAAGTTGTCGCCCTGGAAAATATATGTAGTATGACTCCCCCCATTTTTCCCCTGTATCCTTCATTTGTAAAGATACCCTCCATAAAACTCTATCCCTTTGTTTCTGCGTGCCCCTACGCAATAATGAGGCTGAGTGAAACAAAAGGTGGAGTTGAGTTGAAGGTAATTGGCCTCGTGGTGTGGTGGTAAGTGCACCTATCTACGAGTATAAGGGTCCTGGATTAGATTCCCGGCTGGTATCTTGGGTATTTTTCCCTTAAGGTGCTGGTTAATTAGGTTTAAGTTGGGTTAAGACACACACTGTCTCATACCTCCATACTCACTATCATCACATCATCTCATAGCGGGTACGTGAAGACAACCCCTATATGTTTACCCTGGGCAACGCTCTGCGCCACCAGAGTGGCTAATAGTCTACAGGCGACCGAATTGGCTTTTAGATTGTTCTAGATCAATGATGACATGCTCTAAAAAAAAAAAAAATCGAAGATAAGCTTGCTATCAACTTTGCTGCAAATAAACTCACCTTCTACTCTGCTCCACTCAGTCTCGTATTTGCCAAAAGGCCAAACTCTCTCCGTTTGAAGGGCGTGACAAAGAACTAATTCACAAAATACAAGCGGTATTTTGCTTTTATATCCCTATTAATATTTATTTCCGTTCCTTTGTTTATTATCACTTTCTTATTCTCATTTAGCCATGCTCCCAATTGCCTTTTATTGTCTTGACTTTTTTTCTTTACTTTCAATAGATTTAAATATGTAATTATGTTTAGATGTTGAGCACTACTTTTTTTTTATTATTTTAATTTGGTTGACGAATCTTTACGGTTGGATGGAAATGAACAAGAATTAAGGCAGTATTTTTGCAGTTTTTTTAATAATGTTTTAGACACAATAAATAAAATAGTGTGTTCACGTATAATTTGATTCGTTTGATTTTCTACAAATAGTAAAATAAAAAGTTCTTTATTATTATTTGTCACGCTAATCCTGGAAATTGATAATAATTTTTTCTTTTTTTAAGGTTTCTCATCAAATGCTAATCTGCTAATGAAAGATATAGAAGTAATCTTAAGATTAATATGCGTAGAGAATTAAATTAAGAGCGTGAATTACATGCCAATGAACTCTATGAAGCAGTCGGCGAGATATCGTAAATCTACACGAACACTGTTGCACGTTGATCATTTCTGATTAAATATTAATAGAGATAAAGTGTTAATAGAAGTTCCTAATACAGCACATTGTGGAAATATTAAATGATATTTGAAATAAAAACTGCATCTAAAAGGCCGTTTTAGAACATTTTTGAATGTCCTCACAGATAAGATTGTGCACAAATCTCTATTTGTCAAAATAGGGACTTAATTTAGGTTGTAAAGAAATAGCTTTTATAAATTTAAACATACTGACCTTAACTATCGCTCCCTTCCATACCTCCTTAAACTGAAATAATAATATTATTATCACCGCGTCTTACTACCCGTTGGGTTATACGCACTTAACGCTAATGTGTAATGGTGGGGTGATTGTGAGATGAAATGGAGGACCTACAGTTTAACGTTGGATCCGGACCATGGTGTAGGCCTGGCATTCCCCACATTCACAAGTTGTCTTGTCAGAGGTGAAGGAAGGGTTTGGTAATCAGATAAATCTGTGCCGGGACCGAGGATTGAACCTCGGCCGCCAGCATAGAAGTCTGACACCTTAACCCTAGACCGCCAGGTCATCGACTGAAATAATAATAGTTCCACTAATACTTGTACATGAATCGGTGCTGCTCCTCAATTAGTAAATATCTTGACGCTAAGGATAACTAGTTTGTAAGTCGTGTGACGATATCATCTGGAGGAGAAGATGATGGTGACCCGCATCGGTGGTCGAATGGCCTAACGCGTTCGTCCCTCCCGCGTTAGACTGGATTGCCGGTGTCAGAGAGATCTTGGTTCAGATCCTGGTAGGGTGTATTTATTGATGGTGATTTTTTACGGGCGTATTACAGTAGAGTCACGTATCCCTGTTATGACCTGCGTTTAAAAGGGCTAGTGTTAATCCCGCATAACATTTGGGCTACGAGTTCCTTCTGGGCTATTGTGAACAAGGTGTATTGGCATACTACTCGGCCTTGGCTGTTGAGGCGCTCCATTTAGGATAGTTGTGAATGTTTTCTCTAGCGGAGCTCAAAATAAGTGATGGATAGTTTTTATTATTATTATTTAGCACCGCGTCTTACTATACGTTCGGGTTGTACGCTTTAAGTACTAATTACGCTAATGGATTAGGAATTGGGAAGGTAAATAAATTAGAGGAAGTGAACCCGCATTTTCGTGGAGGGAGAGTGGAAAAACATTTAGGAAAAACCACCCCCAGTTCACGTGACCGAGATTCGAACCTTGATCTCCCCGTCCTCAGCAGTCGAGCTCAACACGACTGGCGCTTTAGCCAACTACGCCACCGAGACGGGTGTAAAGGATAGTAAGATAAACAAAATGCTAAGCAAAACTAACCTGGTCTAACCTTACCTAAACAAGCCTAACCTAATGTAAGGCAAAAAGATTGGTGGGGCCGAATTCATATTTACCCGCAGGTGTATTATCTGTTATAATCCTCCTGTACAGTGATCGGGGTCCATCTAAGCTATAACGACAATCCTCCTAGTCGGTTACCGTGACCCAACTAAGCTATAACGACAATCCTCCTAGTCGGTTACCGTGACCCATACTAAGCTATTAACCTTTGGGACAAGGGTTCCTGTGGTACAACTGCTGTGCACAGTTTTTTAATATACTTCATTCACGGGAGGAGTTTACTTCTGAAAGGTATTTTTTCCTACCAATATCCTACTATATAATAGATTTCTGGTAGGGAAAAAGGCCTTTCAGAGGTAAACTCCTACCCCTTCCCATTATCCCTCTACATAAATGCGGGCACATTTCCTTTGAAATCTTATCTTGCTAACTCTTATCACATTCTCGTAGCGATTGCATGGGTACAACGCAGACGGGAACTAAGACGCTATTAAACAAATGAGGGTGATGTCCTAGGTGAGGGTGTATTTCCACGTGCTCGATATGAATCTAGGTTAACGTAGCGAGCGATGAAGAGAGAAAGTGGACAGTGCCACTCACAATTCTGCGATGTGGTTTATTCTGAACAAAACATAAAAGTATTTTAGCAACCTGTTTTTTTTGTATGTCATTGTCCTTGTTAAAAATATCTAAACAGATTAAGTGTGTGTCAGTGGAGCTCACGTTCAGAACAAACTGACTAGCGCTGTCGTCAGTCGTCACTTGTTTTGTTTCTGACAGATCACGTGCGCTCAGGAACAGACCAGATGAAGCGTTCAAATGGAACATTTAAAATACAAAACAGTTGAAAGCGCTTGTTCTATTAAAGCGATTGTTGGAATCGTGAGTTAAAGGCATTTTTAAAAATAGAAACGTTTATTTTGGTCACAAGAATTTAAATCATTCTCCTGTAGAAACATATAGTTTAATTTTCTTCACATAGTGACCTCAATATTTCTTTAATATATCTCAAGGATACCCTGGAATTTAATGACAAATTTTTACCTTCATTTAAAGAGTCTCTCATCTAATGCCGCTATGCCCATGACAGATATTCAAGAACTTTTGATATCACCATGTGAAGAAAATTAAACTCTATGTTTCTACAGGAACAAGAGGGTATATTTTATTTATTTTGGTCAAAAAATGTTTTACTGTAAAAAAAACTGTCACTAGCTCGCGTTCTTTACACTCCCACCTTAATAAAAATAACCATCCTTTAGAATAGCGGCTTGAGAATAAACAAGAGAAGCAATGTTTTATTTGAGATAGTCTGCACTCCCCCTTCAAAGTTCAACCATTTTACAATCTCATCTAGAGAAAATATTGTGATTTTGAAAGTGTTATACCTCGATGTTTTTATAAATATATAAGATTGCCACCTAAACGTACGTACCCTCCTTTTACCATGTACGGTAATACGCTTACCTTGCATTATTCCACTATGGTGTAGCTTATGAGATATGGCCATAGTTTTATCCGTCAAGGTAATACTGCTATACAACTTTATGTTTCAGAATAAAAGGAGTTTACGTGGGTCTACAACGTAAACGGTTCAATGCATTTCGTTAAAAGTTAATGTTTATATGTTATGTGGTCATACTTCAGGGGGTTTCTACATTTTTATTCTAGCCAGAAGCCTTCAAATTAATGGAAGTTTATTGATGATAAACATAAATAGTTGGACGGTAAATTAACAACGATCATTTTTTTATAAAAGTAATTGGATTTAAAAAAAAAGCGGTAACAGATTTTTTGAAAATTATATCATTATGATTAACCAAATGATATTTTTATTTTTCTGCGGAAAACTTTCAATGTTAATTGACTGAAAACTAATTATTAAAAAGTTCCGATCCAGACCTATATTAGAAAGTTTTTGTCTCGTAACTTTTATTTTAAAATTCTTCTGTGCACAAATAATAAAGATTATGATACTGAATTTATCGAATTTGAGAAAACGTACATTTCATTAAGGAGTTTATATTGTATTGTAACACAATTTAAGGCTCAGAGAAAGACAGCGTGGCAGTTGTAAGAGTGTGTAAAGTTTAATGTAGTGTTGTATTGTAACACAGTTTAAGGCTCAGAGAAAGACAGCGTGGCAGTTGTAAGAGTGTGTAAAGTTTAATGTAGTGTATATTGTATTGTAACACAGTTTAAGGCTCAGAGAAAGACAGCGTGGCAGTTGTAAGAGTGTGTAAAGTTTAATGTAGTGTTGTATTGTATTGTAACACAGTTTAAGGCTCAGATAAAGACAACGTGGCAGTTGTAAGAGTGTGTAAAGTTTAATGTAGTGTATATTGTATTGTAACACAGTTTAAGGCTCAGAGAAAGACAGCGTGGCAGTTGTAAGAGTGTGTAAAGTTTAATGTAGTGTTGTATTGTATTGTAACACAGTTTAAGGCTCAGATAAAGACAACGTGGCAGTTGTAAGAGTGTGTAAAGTTTAATGTAGTGTATATTGTATTGTAACACAGTTTAAGGCTCAGAGAAAGACAGCGTGGCAGTTGTAAGAGTGTGTAAAGTTTAATGTAGTGTTGTATTGTATTGTAACACAGTTTAAGGCTCAGATAAAGACAACGTGGCAGTTGTAAGAGTGTGTAAAGTTTAATGTAGTGTATATTGTATTGTAACACAGTTTAAGGCTCAGATAAAGACAGCGTGGCAGTTGTAAGAGTGTGTAAAGTTTAATGTAGTGTTGTATTGTAACACAGTTTAAGGCTCGTAAGGGCCAGTTGTCAAGTAACCGCGCTATCCTCACGATTCCAAAGTGTCCCGAGTCGTGACACTGGCTCGTTCCTGCTCTCGTGTTTATCCCGGGGCGGTGTACGACTATCGCGAACGTGACACTCTCATTGCAACAGGTCCTACATTGTATACGTCACAGAAAATGCTGCTGACACTCGAGCATCTAGAGACAAGCATCGACAGGGCAAATATTGTTTTGCATTGCAATTAAAACCAACTTCCTGTCATTTGTTCTACGCACTAATACTACTCGTATTTATATAGGATTAAGTTATCAAGGTCGTTTAGTACACACCTCGTTCTGCAAATTGGTTTTTAAAGCAGTAGATGTAAATTCATGAAACGTGAGAGTTCTTCTTTAGACTAACTAAAGTTTTTAAATAAGTAGGCCTAGATCTAAAGTAATGAAACGTGAGAGCTCTTCTTTAGACTAACTAAAGTTTTTAAATAAGTAGGCCTAGATCTAAAGTAATGAAACGTGAGAGCTCTTCTTTAGACTAACTAAAGTTTTTAAATAAGTAGGCCTAGATCTAAAGTAATGAAACGTGAGAGCTCTTCTTTAGACTAACTAAAGTTTTTAAATAAGTAGGCCTAGATCTAAAGTAATGAAACGTGAGAGCTCTTCTTTAGACTAACTAAAGTTTTTAAATAAGTAGGCCTAGATCTAAAGTAATGAAACGTGAGAGCTCTTCTTTAGACTAACTAAAGTTTTTAAATAAGTAGGCCTAGATCTAAAGTAATGAAACGTGACAGCTCTTCTTTAGACTAACTAAAGTTTTTAAAGTAGTAGGCTTAGATCTAAAGTAATGAAACGTGAGAGCTCTTCTTTAGACTAACTAAAGTTTTTAAAGAAGTAGGCCTAGATCTAAAGCAATGAAACGTGACAGCTCTTCTTTAGACTAACTAAAGTTTTTAAATAAGTAGGCTTAGATCTAAAGTAATGAAACGTGATAGCTCTTCTGTAGACTAACCAAAAATAGATGCATATTTAAAATTAGTGTTTTTGAAGCTACAATGGTTAGGTCTTCGCTTGTTCATGATAATACCCCAAAATGTTTTGTTTTTGTTACATTTTTGAACATGTTTACATTGGGAGTAGGGAAGCTAACTTCATAGTAGCTCCCCTACGTTCAAATAGGAACCTTTTTATCGTTATGCGTTTTGGCGGGAAGGGGAGTGGTTACTCAAAACTTCTCTTTCTACCTGGATATCGCAGTCCCCTCTGTCACTCTTTGACAGCACACAGAGTTTACATCTGCTAGTGCCAACTGCTCTAAGGGGAAGGTGACGGGCCGTGAAAAATAGCGGTATAATGGTAATTTAGTGGTGACCTGGCGGTCTAGGAGTAAGGTGTCAGACTTCTGTGCTGGCGGCCGGGGTTCAATCCTCGGTCCCGGCACAGATTTATCTGATTACCAAACCCCTCCTTCACCTCTGACATCTTGTGAATGTGGGGAATGCCAGGCCTCCACCGTGGTTCGGATTCCACGTTAAGCTGTAGGTCCTCCATTTCATCTCACAATCACCCTACCATGACACATTAGCGTAAGTGCGTATAACCCGGATGGGTAGTAAGACGCGGTGCTAATAATAATAATAATAATAATAATAATTTAGTGTTCTAATTCATACCAGCGGTATTCAACCTCGGATACGTGAAGACATCCTAGGGGCCACGTAAAATTAAAAATATCTCTATATACAGAGTGTAAACATATTTATACACTACGAGTATTTCAAAATAAGCCATAGATTTTCAAGGCCGGATTAAGGGTTATCGAAACGAGACCTAGACTTAAGGACATGTGCCAATTTGATTTTAGAAGTAGATTATATATGTTAATCCGACACCTTAGTTTAGTCGGTAGTGTGTCTGTCTATGGATCTAAAAGTTCCCTGGTTCGATTCCTGTCATGTCCAAAAAAATATGTCATTAGTTAATTGTGGTTTTACCCTTTTACAGTGATGAATGAACGGTCGGGGACAGGATGTTGTGCCTGTTCTAGTCTTAAGGTATAGTATAAGGAATATGAAGCTACGACAGGCCGGTAGTGGGAAATATATTGCTTGAATAAAAAACTGGACCAGCCCACAGGCTGGAAACAGTAACGGATGTAAAAGAAAAGATAGAATATGTGTAATTTTCACTATGCACCCAACAACCTTGGAGGTTCAAAATTGAAGATAAAAAAAACCGGTACCTCTGTTTCAGAGTGCAAAACTCAGTTTGTACAGATCAAGTCCTGCATTCAATGCTAGCGTGCTGCTGTGCACTTTTTTTTTGTACATAAATAATACAAGGAAAACCGATCACGCAAAAAGCTCTTCTGGAATATTGTTAACGATAGTTACAGTAGCCTCGTGGCTTCTTCGGTGCTGATTGACAGTTAAAAAGCTGACTTCTGACAGTCAACATTTAGGTATATACCGCTGCTAAACACATGTTTTTTTTCAGATCATATGGTTCGGCGTAGGGATACATAATTTGTTCTGGTAGCTTTTCAAAGCTTTTAGCTGTCAGCTATAAGCTGTCAGTCAGCACCAAATAAGCCATGGGGCTACTGTAAAACAAAAAAATTTCCAAATAATACAGAGAATTACATCACACAACAATTAATTACATCTCGGTAATATTGTATTAGCATATACAAAAAACTGGAATGATATCTCATAGTGGAATAATGCAAGATAATGTTGCTACCTGATAAGGGTACATGTCAAAAATAAAATTTGACTTGCGCAGGAATAAACGGAACGTAGGTTAAGGACTTAGTGTAATCTATCCTTATTTTCCATAGGACAAACATAATCTGACAGATATACAAGTTACATTACAGGACCTATTTCCACACATTCGTACGCCTAGTCATGTGAGCTGTAGCTGTAACCAGTGCTGTAGTCAGAGCAGTTTTAAGAAAATGTCAGGCCGGGGGGAAGGGGGGTGCGGAATAAATCGGAGACCCCCTTTCGTACGGCAGTTTTTCAGTTTTAGCACTAAGCCGTCATTGATTTGTACTCGGTACTTATGTTAAGTACTTAAGAATTTCTCATATTTTATTGAATATTGATCAACCTAATAAATGATTGTACTTTACTAAATGCAAACAAATTAAGTTAACAAAATTAAATTCCTCTCTGTACCATTGCGCTGTTAGTAGTATGTTGACCTACAGCGATAGCACAATGGTGGTGTATTCTTCTGTACTGCAGCGCATTACTCGAATAATGTAAATCATAAATTACATAAAGTTGGGGTTTTCAGGAATCTGAAATGGAATCCTATCACTAAATGAATTTATTGCTGTTAATTATCTGTTCATTATTTGATGCAAAATTTAGAATGATAACGGTAATTGAATTTAATAATTTTTAGAGGAAATGTGGCCCCCTGGAATGTGAGGCTCAGGGTAATAATTTCCCCCCTTTGCCTCCTCCCCCAGACGTGGCCCTGGCTTTGGTATATCTAGCCAGGGGGGGAGGGGGGGTCAAGGAAGGTGCTCTGGTACTTTCTTAGCTGCCGGGCCACCGCCCTGGTACTTTATAAGGTATATAAACTTAGTTCTTAAACGAAAATTTGGTACCAATCCTGGTTGCGCACCCGCTTCGGTGGCCACGTGGTCTAACGCGAACCTTCACAGTGGATTGGTGGGGAGATCGAGGTTCTAGTCTCGGTCGGTTGTACTGAGGGTGGTTTTCCAAACAGGGGTTTCACTCTCCCTCCACGCAAATGTGGGTACACTTCGTCTGAATATAACCTTCCTAATCCCTACAACCATTAACGAAATTAGTACATAAGCGTATAACCCGAACCGGTAGTGAGACGCGGTGCTAAAAAAAAGGGCCTCACAATTCGTATTACATAGCAGGCCCGCTAGAATGGTCAGTCAATATATCAGACCTGGCCCAACAAGGGAAGGGGGTCGAATACATGAGCTACTGTAACTATTCTAGAACGACTACCTGATATATTACACAACCCTAACAAACCTTTTCTACACCCACCCCAGCCCTACCATTGTGTTCTTATATCTGAGTGGTGCGGGGCCTAATTTAAATTGTGTGTGACATAGCATACTGTGTACCTGAGAGACTGAAATCCTTGCGATAAGCGAGTCTTTATTAAGCTAAATATGTGGCCTTACATGCAATATAAATAAATATACTGGGTATGAGGTGCAGATTAGTCTTCGTAAACATGAAACAAGCCTTTATTTGAGGCAAAGCTTCCTTTAGAACCTGCTATTAAAACAGATAAAACGGGAACTGCAATATCTGGAACGTCTAGTGTTGACTAACAGCTGCGTGAGGATCACAGAGCGATAGCTCGCTTTGCTCGTTTGGGGCTGCAGGTTAGCCACAAGAGACATGCAAAGAAAAACTTTAAGACTTAAAACTTAAAGACTTTAAAGTTGCTCCGCCATTTTGAATATTTTTCGGGGGTTAGACATTAATTTTTTTTAACTTTTTAGAATATTCTCGTCGGTTACAGGCTAGAAGCTATAGGTTTGCCAGATTTAAAGTTTCTATCTCATCTGGAAGTGGGTAAACATTAATGTCAGTGAGTGGGTCAGCCGTGTGGCTTTATAGTAGTATAATATAATAAAAGTGCTAGTGCTGTTGATTAATCTCATTCCTAATTTTTTAATATTTGGACAGGAAAAAAAGTCTTTGGAACAAATAACGAAACGGTTGGCTGAAGCATGAAAGAGAAAAACTTAGTTGCACTGCCTGATTTTCTGTTAATAGTATAGGATGGTACAACACACAAGTCCTTAGTTCGAGCACTGACCAAATGAATAGATTGTTTGGACTCTTACAATGGTATGAAACGGTAGGATTAATCAAAATCTTTAGAACAAAAATACGTGCTCATGAAAATTCCCACGCTTAAATCAAAATATGTAAAATACTATTTAATGTACAAGAACACAAACCATACATACTAGATTAATTTCTAACAAGTTGGCGTAGTTGGCTAACGCGCTTGTCGTGTTGAGCTCAACTGCTGAGGACGGGGAGATCGAGGTTCGAATCTCGGTCGGGTGAACTGGGGGGGG
>CABEEJ010005185.1:12715-53211 GCA_901482245.1 Timema douglasi
ACACTCTCCCTCCACGCAAATGCGGGTTCACTTCCTCTAATTCGACCTTCCCAATTCCTAATCCATTAGAGTAATCAGTACTTAAAGCGTATAACCCGAACGGGTAGTAAGACGCGGTGCTAAATATTAATTAATTAATTAATTAGTATTTTCTATTTACATAAATCATGTTACATAATTAATATTAATCAACTTATTTGGTCCACCTTTGAAGCAATAGAATCTACAACCATACGTCCATACCTTGTTGCTGTATCATCGGTCAACTCTGAAAACAAAATCGAGTCATGTTATGTTCCTGAGCATAATATAAATGACCTCTGAACATTGCTTTAATAGCTGCCAAAATATGAAGTGACTGAGCCAAAATATGAAGTGACTGAGCTACATTGCCACTATGTATATCTTGTCCTTGTAATTTTAAAACCATTAGAATATATTCTTGAATTTTAAACAATAAATTGCTACTCTAATTTTCCACTTAGCATGCTTGCATATAAAGTTACTTCGAATTAGGATTATGACAGCCCCACTGTCCTTTTTTTTTCAGGACTACACCACTGGCTGTAACGTCTTATAGATAGTTTCAATATCTCTATAATAGTACTAATAAAATAGCAAAATGCTATAATTGTTTACCATGTTTGTATTAATTTCTTTAAAGGCTTCTTCTTAGAAAGAATCATATCATATATTTCACAAATGGCTTCTTAAGAATAATATTCTGTTTAATAATCTATGTCATTGATCTCCTCTGGCCAAGGTCAAGCATGCTAGTGTACACCTAACTATGCGTTTAAAGCTCCGTGGCCTTCAAAGGCCATCAAAGCTGTCACGGTACGTAGATCCACTTCTTGCATTCCTCACAGCAAATACCAGTTCCTCTGTCCAGACAAAAAATATCTCAAAACCCAGAACATATAGGAACCGAAGTTTTGCACCTAGCCCATAGAGGTGGGGGAATTCTCTGCAACAGAAGTTCCCAATGAGGGCCCCCAAAATGATGGGATTTTCCAAAAATTTAAGTCGAAAAAATATCGATATTCAAAAGATCTAAGAAGCTAAAATTTTGCAAACAAGTAGCCCCTATCCCAAAAGCTTGCAGGAATATTTGGTTGTAGAAAATTCCCAAAATCGGGGGAGTGGGAGTTCAAAAAACCAAAGTTGAAGTCAAAGCCCAGTAGAGCTGAAAGTTTTTTAGGCATGTAGCTCCTAGCCCAAAAGCTTTTAGGAATACGTGGGGATAAAACATTTCCATGGTTGGCCACAATATAGAAAAAATCTCCAAGGCCAGAAGACCTAGGAAGTTTATATTTTGCAGACAGGTAGCTCCTAAACCAAAAGGATGCAGGGATATTTGGTAGCAAAAAATTCCTAAGAGGCCCCCCCACCCCCCAAATGGGGGGGTGGGTTTCTAGTAAAATAAAGTCGAGGTACTCTCAAAGCTCAGTGACCACATTTGCGTGAAGGGAGCGTGGTAAACCATTAAATAAAACCACCCTCAGTACACCTGACCGGGATCCGAACCCTGATCTCCCCGTCATCGGCTGTCCGGTCAGTTCCAAGATTGACGCCTAAGGGTTCGGCCAGACTGACAAGAGTGCGAGCGAGCGAGTGAGCGAGCGCGCTAGCGACTGGGTGGCCACACTGGCGATTGAGCGCGTAAATTTTTAATGTACTGAATTGATTTAAAATCAGATTAGCCGCACCAGTGGCGGAATGGTACGTTGCACTCCATAGCTTTTGACTGGGAGGTAAAGATTCGAAGGCTCAGTGAACTGAAGGTGCTTCTTAAAACTTATTTATTGTTGTGGTTTTTTCATACTCTCCAAACTAATGGTGATTATTATTTGTAAAGGTCTACTTTGATTATAATATTGAAGTATTTTAACATATCGGGCTTACATATATTTATGGTCTTACCAATTAAATTAGGCCATTAATAGCAAGTGTGTTAAAGCTATCACTGATAGAAAAAAGTCAAATATCATGTCAAAATGAGAAGTTTCCCAGCACTCAATGAACCAACATACAATAATATTGCCTAGCGCCTGTAAACTAGACTGTACCGGGTCGAGCGCGCGCGCTTGAAAAATAGAAACAGTTCTATCTTTCAAGCGCGCGCGCTCAGTCGCTCGCGCGCTCCAGTGTGGCCACCTCCTATTACAACCAAGGTGTTATATTATATATTTTAGTCGCTCGCGCGCTCAGTCTGGCCGCCCCCTTAGAGTAGACCAGGGTTCGGCAGCCATTTCTGTAAATCCATGTTACTGATTTAATCTCAAATAACAAACCAGTTAAATAAATATTTAAAAGGTGACGATCGCTACGCAACTTTTTATTAGATATCTAATGTAACGCAGCCATTATTATAATATTATAAAGCCACATGGCTGACTCACTCACTGACATATGAATATCCACTTCCAGATGAGCTAGAAAATTGAGATTTGGCAAACTTGTAGCTTTTAGCTTGTAGCCGATGGGAAAATTACTAAATGTCAAAAAATTAATTTTTAACCCCCAAAAAAGATTCAAAATGGCGAGCAACTTTAAAGTTGATGCAGCCTTTCTTAGGAGGTTTCTTGTGGCTAAACGGTAAGACCCATCAAAAAACAACTCTAGAATTACATTAGTTTACATCCACTTGCAAAGAAAAGGCACTGGGGGTTTGGGGGGGTGGAGCCCCCAACCAGAAAAGCGACTTAACTGTATATATCGTGTATGCCTACGAAGCTTCAAGATGCCGAAGGTCAAATCGCCTTCGTTTTGATTTTGACACCCCCAAAAAATTGTAACATCTTCAAAATTTTCTTTGCACCGCATCTTTGTACCCGTTCAGTGTATACGCCTATGCACTGATTAAACTAATGTGTTATAGACTAGGAAGGTTTTCACTTAGAGCAAGTGCACTTACATTTGCGTGGAGGGATAGTGGAAAACTATCAAGTAAAACCCACTTAGTGCACCTGAATGGGACAATCCCGATATATCCGTCCTGAGAGTAGCGCCTTAGACCGAGGCATGTCGGAACATTTCAAGGGAAGAAGAAAACTTTGAAATATTATGGAAATATTGTCGTTATATCACTAAATATTTCCTATTAAAATTAATTTTGAAACAGCTACTTGTTTTTAGGTCTGCATCCTACTAAACATTCAGGTTATAACCCTATGTACTAATTACGCTTATGCATTAGGGAAGAGTAAGATTAAATTTAGATATAAATGTACCCGCATTTGCGTTGAGGGAGAGTGGCAAATTATTTAGGTAAAACCAGCTTCAATACACCCAACCAGGATTTGAAGCTTATCTTACCATCATAGGCAATCCATTCTATTGTGAGAGTGATGCCTTAGACCATTCGACCACCGAACCGTATTGATACAGTATTTTAAGACAGGCTAGGAATTAATTGAAAAATATGACGTAAGCATAAATATATTAAGATATGTCTGCATAAAAGAATATATTAGGCTTTGTTATTTTTCTCTAAACATTTATCTTTACCTGAATGATCTTATTAATGGATACATTAAAAATTGAAATTATGGCTACGTAACGAAGACAAAAACCTTATCGAAGCTATCCACTCACTTCACGTAGAAAAACTAAATCTTTGTACACCCCTAGTGTGTGTTACGTAAAACAATAAAGGAAGAAGGATTGTTACCGCACTATCAACAGTTTGTACCCGGTTTAACAAAGACCCCCCCCCCCTCCCCCGCAATCACTCGGTTGGAAGACTCCTGCTCTTGAACCAAGCCTGTTTGTCTTTGTGTGTGTTATGCATGGGATCCTTCACCTCCCTTCTTCTAACCCTGGCCGTAAGACATCAAAATAACTGTTCCGCAGTATGACCACACGATGAATGTCCGCCTGCAACCGGAAGCTTAACTACCCTTTCAACAAGAGCTTCCTGTCTGTCGTGCGCCCAGTAACCATATTGCGCCCGAGCGTGTCATTGATGAGAAACACGATGCTTGTAACTCCCTTAAGTTGCAAATAAGGGAACTCAAATTTAGGCCCGTATTTTGGCATTTTTGTAAGAGTTCTTCAGTAGACTATACACTATTATGTTAAAACCCAATAATGAAACTGCCCATTTCACGAAGTAGGCAAATTTCTATCCATTTTCGTGAACGCGAGTTTTTCTATTGACCATTGAACTGGGATAAAATTGCGTTAACTCTTGTCCATTTCATGAACTGGAACTTAGTGTACTATCTACTACATACTTAATTTAAATTAGTTTTTACATGATATATTAAACCCAATCTAACTTAACCTAAACTTCCATTATAAAGCGATCTAAAGTTAAATTAACTTAAAAGACCAAGCCTGTTCTTCGCTTGTCCATTTCACACGAACCGGGTAAAAACTCGTCCACTTCATTAATTTGGTAACGACTGGAGCTGCCCAGTCCATGAACTGGGCAACAACACAAGTGCTACCCATGACATCAACCGGACGAGTTTTTTTTGCCGGTTCGTGAAGTGTATAAGCAAAAAACCGGTTCACGGAATGAACAAAGATTCATTAAATTGCCAATTTCACTTTTGGGGTGTAACACATACATTTGGCGATATTTTCTGTCTATAGTAATGTCAACAGTTTTTTAAGATTTGTCTTGGACATCGCGGCATTCGACCAGAAACTTTCTAAATAAAAGAAAAATACCCTGTTCGGTCATTTAACTCAATACCCATGACACAGATTCTAAAACCGTTTGGATTACAATGTCTAGAAAATGAAACTAAATGTATATACTGAAGTGATATAGTATTTTTTTTGACCACCATACCGCCTTGAGCTTGATCATTCGAGTATTAAACTCTTCCTATAACTTTGGGGGAAAGGACCCGCCTCGGTGGCGTAGTTGTCTAACGCGCTTGTCGTGTTTAACTTGACTGCTGAGGACGAGGAGATCGAGGTTCGAATCTCGGTCGGGTGAACTGGGGATGGCTTTTCCTAAATGATTTTCCTCTCTCCCTACACGCAAATGTGGGTTCACTTCCTCTAATTCGACCTTCCCAATTCCTAATCGATTAGAGTAATTAGTACTTAAAGCGTATAACCCGAACGGGTACTAAGACGCGGTGCTAAATATTATTATTATTATTTGGGGGAAAGGGGTGATGGTAACGGGGGACTATTTGTATTTTTTTGTCTTGACACCTTTTTATAAAATTAAACATTTTTGAGGACCTTCTTTATTATTCTCCTAGCTACATAAAAATATATTCTATCATATTAACTAGAGTTTTTAATGATTTATTAGTAGGACCTCTATACATAGATTTAAGGTGGGGATGTAGAAGATGCAAGAAAAGTTCAGTATTTTTCCACATTTTATATAAATACTTTTTTTTTTTAAATAAATCAAATATTTTTCAGGTACAAACATAGAGTTTAAATTTCTTCACTTGGTGATATCATCAGTTCTTGAAGGGTCAAGGATGTCCTGTAATTTAATGACAACTTTTATCTTAATTTAAAATGTTTTTCATCTAATTAATAATGTCACTATGCTCATGACATATATTCAAAAACTAATTGTAAAAATTAAAAAATTGTAAAAATTAAAAAATTGCAAAAATACTGACATTTTCTTCCGTCCCCCACACTCCCGTCCTAGTTTTTTTTTAATAGCTATAAGAATTTTAAAACGCTTGTTTATTAAAAGAGTGCAAATAGTTATTGCAACAAAAAAATTAAATGCAAAAAATAACTAAATTAAAACTCGCTTGAACACAAAAGGAAACCAATGCGCTGACAGGCGTAGCAGGCTTTTGAGAGTCGAAATGTATCCCTGCTAATTTAAAAACCTTACATTTTGATTTTTTAAAGTTCCATAGAAATTAAGAATCAGCCCATTCTCGTCAACGTTGCAGTTCTGAGACTAGATTAAATGGTTTGAAACATAGACCCATCCTCGAACAAATAAAAACCTTTCAATAAGTTTACAAACCCTCGCGCAGTCTAAATGTTAACAGCTAAGTTAATCTTGTTTGCCGGCTAGGGCGTGATAGTGATTGAAATCTTGGCTGTTTTTTCTGAGAGAGATTTCCCCTAAATTTCTTCCCACTCAATATCCTCGCAAATGCCGGTGAATTTACTCTATTTTCAACCTCTCCCATTCCTACCACATTAGCGTAATTAATACGAGCCTATATTAATTATTTTGCAGTTTCGAAGAGAGCGAAAGTAGTTTAATTTATATCAGCCTGTTTCAGGTCATATTTTCTAAATTATTTAATGCGCTTTCTAAAGTAGGCCTAAATATAATATAGAAAGGAGAAAAAATACAATTTTCAATATTGGTTAGTTCTGGAGCTTACGGTAAAACAAAGTTAAATTGAATAAATGGCTGAAAATATTTGTTCAAATTCCTGGTTTTAAAGAAAAGTTCAGATTAGGATGTTATAGAGGTATCTTATTCACGTGAGCTTAAGGAATTCACCTTTGTCTAAATTAATCTTCCTTAATTATCTTTCGTTTGAAATATTATTACAATCAAACTATAAAGGGATAAAGTAATCATTTACTTTAAATTTATTAAGAGCTGTTAGCAAGTAGCTTAAAGTAAACATAAGGCAGGTTAAGATTCCTTCAATTTGTGTCCAATGTTGATAATCTGTGAATATTTAAAAGATCTGGAACATTTTTTTACAAAACTAAATATCTCGGTACACTCGATTAGTATTTGAACCCCGACCCTCCTCCTTCCCTGGCAAATCAGAAGAAACGATACTGACGCCTTTGTCCGCGAGCCCAACTTTGCGGGTTTATCCTTGGCTGGTTAGATGTACAGTCACATTTTCATAGGAAGGACCATTCATAAAATACAACATTGATATTAGCGTTTATCCCGAAACGTTAGTAAAACACGGTGCTAAAAAAAATTGAGAGTATCTTACTGTGTTTTTTTTAGCACCACGTCTTACTACCTGTTCGGGTATTTCCACCCTCAGTACACTGCACCAAGATTCGAACCTCGATCTCTCCATTATCGGCAGTCTAGTATACTGCGAGAGTAGCGCGTTAGACCACGTGGCCACCCAAGTGGGTTATTATTGTTATTTTATAGATATTGATAATATATATCAAATGAAACAGTTAAAGATCACATGACTTGACGTATGAATACGTAAAAGTTACTCTCTGGGCTATTTTAGGTGGCAAATAAGGCCCTTCACACCCCTCTTACCTTGAAATGTAAACGTCGCATCGTGTTATCTTCACAAGCGTACACCATTGCAATCAATTCATTCATCGTATTTCTATTGCTGTGCTGGTGTGCGCCGCGTATTACTACCCGACCAGATTATCCCTATATTTACACTAATGAAGTGGGTATGAGCAGGTTAAAATAAAGGAGAAATGTACCCACTAATCAAATTAATAATAATATTTAGCACCGCGTCTTACTACCCGTTCGGGTTATACGCTTTAAGTACTATTTACTCTAATGGATTAGGAATTGGGAAGGTTGAATTAGAGGAAGTGAACCCGCATTTGCGTGGAGGCAGAGTGGAAAACCATTTAGGAAAAACCACCCCCAGTTCACCCGACCGAGATTCGAACCTCGATCTCCCCGTCCTCAGCAGTCGAGCAGCTCAACACGACAAGCGCGTTAGCCAACTACGCCACCGAGGCGGGTCTAATCAAATTGAATCCTTGGCTGAAAAACATACTTTGCACAGTTATAATGTTCATAAGAATACCCTTGATACCATATTATTTGGGTTATTGTATAGCTATTGATAAATTACATCTACAAATCCCATTATCTGGCGTATGAATATATGAAAATAGATCTGGTATATTTGTCCTTCTTCCTGTGAAAATATGGGCTACGTTGAGAAAGCGAACAGGTCCAATTTGGGTACCTGCTTTGTTGTATATCAGAAGCTCATAAGGTAGGTGCATCGGGCATAAAAAATGCACAATTTTTTGTAGTCTCAGAGTCCCATATGGAAACATCTAGCCTAACTAACCTAGCTTAACCTGATGGTATATTTTTATTATTTTATTGTAATCATTGTAGAGAGTAAGGGTTTTGTTTACAATAAAAGTTTGCCATTTTGCCACTTTATGCAGTTGTTGTTTTCCTCCGTGTGCTTTTGACACGAGGTCTAGGTGCGATTTTAATCCATATCTTCTCGCGCTTTTTATGCAAAGTCTAGGTGCGTTTTTGATTCATATCTTTTTGCGCTTTTGATACGAGGTATAGGCGTGCTTTTTATCTATATTTTGGTGAACTTTTGATGCAAGGTCTAGGTGCACTTTTGATACGAGATCTAGGTGCACGTTTGCTCCATATCTTGGTGCACTTTTGATACAAGATCTAGGTGCACTTTTGATACGAGATCTAGGTGCACCTTTGATCCATATCTTGGTGCACTTTTGATACGAGATCTAGGTGCACGTTTGATCACATATCTTGGTGCACTTTTGATACGAGATCTAGGTGCACGTTTGATCTATAGCTTGGTGCGCTTTTGACATTAAGTTTCTCCCTCTTGTACGCTTTCGATGTTTTTCGGAATATCGGCTTGTAGGACAATATGTAACGAACGGAAACCCTCCTGATCTGTCATCCCCTGTCTGGGCATGAGAACACCTGGTCGGTCTCCCTTTCTAAATATGACACATTCTCATTCGGCCTCCCTCGTCCCTTCCTACAGACGTATATCAACCGCAGGGGGGTGCTTTGTGCGCGTTCATCTTGTATAGGCTGTGTCTGTGTGTGGGGCGGATGAGCTAACTACCCCCTTATTCCCTTTGAGTCCCCACGTGTGTCCTCCGAGGCCCACTGTCTAATAAAGGTGGAAAAACCGGGGGAGTGTTCGTTGTGCCCCAAACTAGTAGGATCGTTGTGGGGACAACCTTGATAAACGTTACTTCAGAAGGTGGGGGAAAGGGAATGGGAACAAACAGTTAAGGCCAGTATTTGTTGCAGTTTTTTTGTAACGACTTTATTTATTGGACACAATAAGTAAGACATTGCCAGTAGATCCATTTAGTTGTTTTTTTACTATACATAAAACATGAATATAGAGTTCCACACCTTATCTCATTCGGTAGCGTGTCTGTCTACTGAGCTAAGGGTCCCGGGTTCGATTCTCGGAATGATAAAAGAAATGAGCATTTATGAAAATGTAGGCTTACTCTTTAACATTGATAAATTGACGGGTGGGGGATTGGATGTTGTGCCGGTCCTAGTCTTAAGATATGTTATAAGGCGTACGACAGGCCTAGCAAGCTGGTAGTGGGAAATATATGTATGGCTTGAATAAAAAAACTGACCCGGACCACGGGCTAGAAACAATAATGGATATGAAAACATATGCCTATAGTAATATCAACGATTATTGAATATTTATCATTTGAATTCTAGAATTCGACAAGAATTATTTCTCTTGATTTAAATAAGGGGATTGGCTCTAATCAGACTCTACTATGTTTATGATAGATATTCAAGAACTTGAAGTTACCACGCTTAAATAATAATAATAATAATAATAATAATAATAATATTTAGCACCGCGTCTTACTACCCGTTCGGGTTATACGCTTTAAGTACTATTTACTATAATGGAGTAGGAATTGGGAAGGTTGAGTTAGAGGAAGTGAACCCGCATTTGCGTGGAGGGAGAGTGGAAAACCATTTAGGAAAAACCACCCCCAGTTCACCCGACCGAGATTCGAACCTCGATCTCCCCGTCCTCAGCAGTCGAGCAGCACAACACGACTAACGCGTTAGCCAACTACGCCACCGAGGCGGGTTACCACGCTTAAAAATTTAAAGTAAACCTATTCTAGTGAAACCCTATTTTATTTATTTTGGCCAAAATACATGTATGTTATAAAATTTGCAAAGATACGTGAAATAACACGCCCAAGCTAAGTGTTCTATATTGTCCGTTTAGTAGTACATATTATTTTTGCCAGCTAAATATGACACTTTAAATAATTTAATCTAACACTCGCTTTTATTCTATTTGTGGGAATGACAAGTGACACCGTGTGTGACTACAGCGTTACATTCTTTGTTGGAGGTGACAGGTAGTGCGAAAATACACTTTCTTAGTTATTTATCGTTACTTTAATCTATTTGGAGCATTTGACGTGCACTTTCTAAACCAATTAATAATGTCAACACACGATTTACAAGCTAGCTCAACAACAGAACAGACATAATACCAATTTTAGCTGCATCATCACGATCCCATCCCAGCGATATTATATTATTGGACGTGTTGGGAATTGAATCCGGTTCTTTCAACTCAGAAGATAGAATGCGTTGTGGAATGAGCCAAGGATTGACGAAATCTACCCAAGGGATAGAGTTGTTGATCTGAGGGAATTATGAAGGGATAACTGGTGAAAAAGAGATAGAAGCAAGCAAGTTCGCAGTTCTCTCCTCTATTGCACCCATGTTTTGGAGATACATGTAGGTGGGAGTTGGGAGTGTGTGTGACCTTCAAATGTTGAGCGCCCGGGGCAATTCGTTGGGCACGTACCACGCCGAAGGGGAAAAGGGAAGGCAGTCCTACTTAGCCGAATTGTTATCAAGCTCCGACAACAACAAAAAACTAGTTCTGCCAGAACAATAACTCAACACCAAAGACTAGAGATGTATGAGGATTAAAAAAAAAGAAGTTATGCCCCTTGCGTGTTGTTCAAGAATAGGATGAACATCGCGGTCATAAAAGAACTTACTTTAGCTGTTTGTTTGTTTGTTTGTTTGTTCACTGTACATTTTATTACGAGGAAAAAAACGAAGAAAAGATAAACAATAACATTTTGAATAGCAGTTATCTTGTTTCGGAGCTCGCATGGTCAAAGGCTTCTAACGTGTTAGACCAGATTGCTGATAACTGGCAAGATCGGGGTTCAAATCCCTGTTGTATGTCCTGCAGGTTGTTTTTATTGTTGGTGTGTGTATGTATATATATATATACCAATCTGGTGGGATTTAAAAAGATATAGTAGAGAGCAAATGTACCTGCATTGTTAGGAAGAGTGTTTTAGCGAGAAACCATTTAAGAAAAACAACCTGCAGGACATACAACAGGGATTTGAACCTCGATCTTCCCAGTCATAGGCAATCTAGTCTAGCACTAGAAGCCTTTGACCTTGAATATAGTAAATCATAACATTAACAATATACATTAAATACACGAATGTATGAAAAGTATAGAAGGAGCGGAGAAAAAATATAAAAGTAACACATTATTGAGAGCATTTTATTTTATTTTTTACAATCTTAAAACTACCTATCGCACTTGCACAAACGTAGCCATTTCATTAATTCAGACTTCATGCATTAACGTGATGTACGTTTATTTTTGCTAGCATATTTTACACTGAGGTAAAAAAAAAAAAAAACCTTGGAAAGGGGCCACGTTGCACATTTAGGAACAAGCTTGCCTTCTTTCTCCGTCCATCCATCCATGATTTGTGGGGTTTTCGACAGGTCTCAATGGCTGCTGCAGTGGCCCGCTTGGTACATACTCCTTTTCAGGTGTTGTTCGAATGCGTCACTTGTAAGGAGTGCTATCTCCACATCTCAAGTCTTACGGCGGAACAGCTGCATTTAAATGAGGTCAATGTTGTAGTCTTGTGTGATAAATTAATTTGAATAAAGACTACAGGCAAACTGCATAACTACATCTCTTAATTTGGGTTATATATGAAATGGGATGCGGCTGAAAATTCCTCCATGAGAGATGGAACTCATCTTTAGTCTTGAAGCAGATAGTACCTCTTACCCTTGAATTTGAAAGAAGAAGAGCTGTCTAATCCAGTGATTGCTTGGGGGAGCTATGGTTTTAAATGTTGTCTAGCCTAAGCTTGCTGCTGTGATGTTGAGAGAGTTCACTTCAATGTGATATGTATTCTTGTAAACAAATGCAGGTTGTACGCAGCCATGGATACCCTCAAAACTCCAATGTGATACGTATTGTTGTAAACATAAGCAGAGTGTATGCAGCCATGGATACCCTCAAAACTCCATTGTGATACGTATTGTTGTAAGCAAATGCAGGTTGTATGCAGCCATGGATACCCTGAAAACTCCAATGTGATACGTATTGTTGTAAACAAATGCAGGTTGTATGCAGTCATGGATACCCTCAAAACTCCAATGTGATACGTATTGTTGTAAACAAATGCAGGTTGTATGCAGCCATGGATACCCTCAAAACTCCAATGTGATACTTATTGTTGTAAATATATGCAGGTTGTGTGCAGCCATTGAGTGAGTGGATAATTCAATAAAACGTCATTTTTCTGTCAACCGTTTGTGTAATCCAACAGGATTAAAGCCTTCACCATGTAGACTTAGTGCAAGCCACCGTTAGATGGTCGCCATGTCGCCATGCTTGGTTGGGGATTAATGAGAACTGCTGGCATTTTGTGGACCAAAGGATTTACTTAGCACACAAAGCGAAATTATGTATTGAAATTTATCACAATTTCAATGCCTTTTAATTTATAGACGAGCATGAAACGGAAGAATATTTCAAAACATGTCTCTTTTGCTCATTTTTACATAAAACAAATGACGGGGCTGATAATGTCACAATAAAAACAAATCCATTCCCAGTTATCAATATTAATTAAATAACATGTTTTTTTCTTACAGATCAATAAATTTAATCTTAAATTTGATAAAGCTATGTTTTGGTTGTTTTAGGCTGAATTATAGGAAGCGGGCTGATTTTTTTGATAGCCTTCCCAATGGACATCATAAGTAAGAAAAGTTACACGAGTTTAATGTAACTTTCTACGATTTGAGCACGATGTTTTAAATTTATATATTTCACTGTGCCTTACTACCCGTCCTGACTACAATCATATACAGTAACCCCATGGCTTCTTTGGTGCTGACTGACGGCTCACATCTGACTTCTGACAGTCAACATTTAGGTATGTATCTAAATTTTGACCGTCAGAAGTGACAGCTGCTAAATACATGTTTTTGCAGATAATCTGGTTCAGCGTAGGCATACGTAATTTGGTATGGTAACTTTTCAAAAATGTTAGCTGTGAGCTGTCAGCACCAAAGAAGCCATGGGGCTACTGTAGTTACGCTAATGAGGTAGGGATATGAGAGCTAGAATAGAGATGGAAATGTACCCACATAAGAATGGAGGCAAAGTAGGAAACGATTTAGGAAAAACCATCCTGGGTTTGAACCCAGACCTTCCCGTCACCTCATGATCAAAGATGAGCCTGAAATATATTCCACATGTCCATCGATGCGGGTCAGCAAGTTTTTTGACCGGTTCATTCAATGTAAAGGAAAGGTTGGGCAATAAATAAAAGAAGCAGCTTGAAATGATCACGGGTGACGGATATTGCCAAAGGAATACTAATAATCTCATGTTCCTACGATGGAAAACATTGAGGTCTTAAGGACGTTGCCTACCTGTGACGTCACGGCAAGTCTAGGGTTTAACCCCCCTTTTATCACCGTGTTTCACTAACTGTTCGGTTTATACACTTATATTTAGATGAATCGTATCCACATTTTCGTGAAGGGAAAGTGGAAAACAATTTTGGAAAAACCACCTCATTACACCTGACCGAGGCTAGAACCTCGATCTCCCCGTCATTGGCAGTCTAGTTTACTGAAAGAGTAGACCACGCGGCCACAGAAGCGAGTATTTACCATGTTAATGTTAATGTTATTGTTTTATTCGATGAGGTTTAAAGAAGTAACGTTGAAACAAAAACTATGAAATCTTAAATAGTTCTAAAATAGTCTCACATTATCACAAACTTTTTTTTTATCTTAGAGTATTTTTAACACGTTTTTTAAAAATTGTCCACAGCTCAGGCAATTTGAATTGTTCACGAAAATATCCCGTAAGAATCTTTCTGGCAGGTTGTACATTAAAAAAGTTCGTGGAAGCATAATTTTGTCTTTCTAGAATAGGAAACAATCAAATGTTAATTTTAAATTCAATTCAATGCTATCCATCCTTAAGAGCAAATAGTAGAATGGTTGTTTATACTCTTCAGCGGAAGAGGGTGTTTTCAGCATGTAAATTAGAGGCTTCACGGGTTAAACTGCCCCCCCCCCCCTTTCTATTTTTCATACATTGTCATCTGGTTGTGATAATGCTTAGACTGATTTGAGTGGGCCAAGTTAGGGTACAACCCACTTTGAAAAATAGTTTGAAATCCCTAATTAAGTAACGTGGTTAAAATAGTAAACTATTCCATTTTAAAAAAACATCCTGGAAACTTTCCAACATTTTGCTTTGACTCTCATCCGATCAGAATAGGCTATATTATAGTTATATTGTTTTAATTTTTTTTGGAGGTGGGGGGTGGGTAGCTTTTATTTGGCTTAACTCAATTTATTGATTACAACAAACTATCAATTAATATTATGAGAATTAGTCCTATACTAAAACAAAGGGAAAACAATGAGCCTTAATGGTACATACGCTGACAATACTGATGACTAAAATGTACTATTAGCACCGCGTCTTACTACCCGTTCGGGTTATACGCACATACGCTAATGTGTAATGGTAGGGTGATTGTGATATGAAATGGAGGACCTACAGTTTAACGTGGAATCCGAACCACGGTGGAGGCCTGGCATTCCCCACATTCACAAGATGTCTTGTCAGAGGTGAAGGAAGGGTTTGGTAATCAGATAAATCTGTGCCGGGACCGAGGATTGAACCCGGGCCGCCAGCACAGACGTCTGACACCTTACCCCTAGACCGCCAGGTCACCCATAAGTATTGTTATATGACCTGACGTATGCATACGTGAAAATATTTATTTATTTGAGGTATTTAACTTGTACTTTCTAAGCGAACTGATTATATCAACACAGCAGAATTTCTATAAGCGATAACTAAAGAGCCTACCAATTCTTGCAGGAAGGGCAGATACACACACCTTCCGGAGCTATTTTAAATTCCACAATCGACATGGCACTGACGGTTTTACTTTTCCTCCGAAGTAAGTTGTGCTACGGATTTTTATCGTCAAGAATAATCCGTACACCCCGGCTGGGTTTGAACCCAAGATCGTCGGGTCCTGAGGCGATCACTTTACCCCAAGACCAAAAAGATCGAAACGAGATAATAGATCTAATAACTTATCTTTGAAAATAGGACTGCGACTGACGAGATGATTGTGCCAACACAACAACACTAAAAACTCCCACACGTGAAGACAGTGTATTCGAAACCGACCGGCTCAAGCCGATTTCTGGTCATTAGCAATACTTTGACCTCAACAGCTGCGAGCAAATCAGCCGCCACCGTCCCCTCCCCCCTCAAACACACACACACACACACACACACACACGGACGGAGGGGAGAAAGGAAACGAGTGACCAACTATCAAAATATGGAATCAAAGTGACGTCACAATGTTTCAGACACGCACAGGATGTTGGCATCAGTAGTTGGCGCACGCTCGCAAGTAAAACAACATGTCAAACAAAAGAGCGCGTGTTATTTCATGGCCGCTGCCAACATGACGGCGAGGAACGGCGCTGAATACTGATTTTGAGGTGCCAACATTGATTACTGATTCCCATCTCGCTAATTGGTGGGTATGAGGGTCAGGGACCCTCTACCCAATCCCGGTACAATAGATTGTTACTGTAATGAAGCTCCCATAATGTTTAAAATGCAGCCATAATTAGACGCATTCGGTGATGTCACATTAATCAGATTCCCAATATGGAGGAGTCGTGTAACATGTGGTGTTATGATGTAATGGGGACGTTGTGGTAACAAGGACGGCCTTATTGAGAATGTGGGTCTTCACAACAATAGTTTCAGTTTGTGTGGAGGTCTATACAGACTAGAAAGTGTTGTTCTATATATAGGCCCCAACTAATGCTTATCTGAGCCTTGAAGATAGTACACGCGCCCGCTATTAATGCCAATATCATTTAGTTTGGTTTGTCGGTGACAAGGAGATTGGAGTTCGAATCCCAGCTGTTTTTTGAATAAGAATGATTGTTATCAATTGTTTCCTACTCTCCCTCCACGGAAATAAGGCCACACACTCGCTTATATTCTACCTTCTTCGTCCATTTTTTTTTATAGCGTAAGGCATTACTGACTAGGAAGGAAATGACATCCAGTTCGGTCACCCGCATGTAGACTATTGGCACAGAACATTTCCCAGAGTACACCACAGGAGGTTGTTTATACGTACCCGCTATGAGATGATGTGAGCATAGTGAACATGGAGGGTTGGGCCAGTTTTAAATCTAACTTAAGCCTAATAAACCAAACTCTGGTGACCGTTAGGATCATTCCCCTTTTCGGTAAAAAAAATTACCGAGGGTACCAGACGGAAGTCGAGCCCAGGACCCCTAAGTTCGTAACCAGGTGCACTGAACAATACACCACGGGGCCCGATATTAAATTACTTAATGTATGCGTACAACCCAAACTGGAACTAAAACACGATAGGGGAAAAAAAATAATAATTAGGAGTTGAACAAAATGATTGTAGAGTAGCCAACTTTGATAGTGTAGTGTACTATATTTAACCTGAAGATGTAAATTTACACCGTCCCTCAAAATGTAAAAATTCTTAATACGTTTAAGGTGCGAAAATAGTCGAGCAGAATTTCACAAACGCCAAGACACAGCTGGTTTTAAACGTTACTGGATAGAGCTATCCGGCAGTAGGAGAACAAACAGGGGAGGAGTTAAATACAAATGTCATTACAGTTTGTGTTCTGACCGCTTTATGAAATTAAATCAGTTGATTCACATAGATTAACTCTATGTTCTTATACTAAATACCTTTTATTTCCCGAGAATTCAGGTTTAAATGATCAAACAAAATAATTATGTGGATTTTTTTACTTTTCACAATAGAACGTTTCAACATCTTTACTACGTTTACATGTCTATATTATGTGTATAAGGTCATAGAAAATTGCTATATAGTCATTCTAGTAAACATCAAAATTGTATGTTGTTAAAAGTTGTATCAATATTTAACCTAAACGCAACATCTGACCGTCGATATCCCCTTAGAGGCATATAGGTGCTTAAGAATAATTCTAGCCCGGTAGGAAAGGCTCTTCCCGGGTGGATATACACACACACCATTAAGTAAAACATAATAATTCCCTCATTACACCCGGCCAATATTCGAACCCTGACCTCCCCACCTCCAGCAAACCAACCAGACCAGACTAGTTTGCCCACTAACGCGGTTAAAAGGCCATACAATTTATTAGGTTGTACCATCATCACCATCATCACCATCATAATCATCATTATCATCACCACTATCATCACCATAATCACCATCATCACCATAATCACCATCAACACCATCATCACGTAACCACCATCATCATCACCACCATCATTATCATCACCATCACCCTCACCATCATCACCATCATCCCCATCATCATATTCATCATTATCACCACCATCATCCCCACAATCATCCTCATCACCATCATCCCCATCATCATAATTATCACCAACATCACCTTCATTATCATCACCACCACCACCATCATCATCATCATCATCATCACCATTACCAACACCATCATCATTACCAACACCATCATCACCATTACCAACACCATCATCATTACCAACACCATCATCACCATCATCATCACCATCACCCCCATCACCCCCATCATCACCATCATCACCACCACCATCATCATCATCACCCCCATCACCCCCATCATCACCATCATCACTACTTGGAGCCTTATTGAAGCAAGGAATATAATAGAGAAATTTTAAAAAAACACGGCAAATAAATCTATGAAAGAAAACAAATAAAAGCATCCACATTTAACCCTGGATAGAGGGGAAGATAAAGAAAGGAAGAGAGAGAAAGGGCGACAGAGGGAGTCACAGTGGCGTAACTAGGGTGAGTCATATGCCATAGGCGATATTAGCAACAATATAGGTTTAATTTTTTTGTTAATAAATATGTATTTTATTTTCATTATCTTGCAACTGATATTCAAACGAGTAGGCCAACCTGTTTTAGTACCAATATAATAATTCAGACAAATTTTAAGGAGTAACTTTCAAGTGATGCAGTTTCTGTATTTACCCTGCGTCATCAACCCTCATCATCATTAGTTACGTCTCCTGAGGAAGACAAAGAGAAACGGGGAAAAGAGAGAGTTAAATAGAGAAAGAGAGGATACAAGAAAGAAAGAGGAACCTGTACAACTATTATAGCGTCAAAGTAATTAAGTTTATTTGGGGGGAAGGGAGGTTTAAGGAGAACAAAGCCAACTGGCCGTTTATTATTCATTTCTATTCAGTAAAGGAATTTAATACTATTTCTGACGTTTAATGAGACAAACGGTTAAGAGCGTTCTTCATAGCGGGCCCAACTCACGAGAGGTATGGGAGTAAAAGGTAAAAGAAAACACCTACGATATGACAGAAATGTGTGCAGTGCATTCTTTAACTGAACGATTACTCGAAATTTTCCAAAGTGATAAAGGGGAACAAAGTGACCAAGTTTCTTGTTAATAACTACAGTGAGGCGACCTGGCGATCAAGGGGTAAGGTGTCAGACTTCTGTGCTGGCGGCCGGGGTTCAATCCTCGGTCCCGGCACAGATTTATCTGATTACTAAACCCTTCCTTCACCTCTGACAAGACATCTTGTAAATGTGGGGAATGCCAGGCCTCCACCGTGGTTCGGATTCCACGTAAAACTGTAGGTCCTCCATTTCATCTCACAATCACCCTACCATTACACACTAGCGTAAGTGCGTATAACCCGAACGGGTAGTAAGACGCGGTGCTAATAATAATAATAATAAATAACTACAGTGTGTCTCTATTAAGACAGAATGAAGATTTGTGGACAATCTTAGCTGTGATAACATTCTAAAATGTTCTAAGACGGTCTTTTCGGTGCAGTCTTTATCCTAATATCATTTAATATTTCAACAATGTTCACTATTAGGAGCTTCTATTAAACCTCTATCTTCATTAATGTTTAATCATAAATGATCCACGTGCAACAATGTTCGTGTAAATTTATGATTTCTAACCGACTGGATCAAAAATCTGGTTGGAATGTGATGGACGCTCTTAAATATAAATATGTTGTGACCATCGCAATATTAGTCTGGGATGTCAGTGTCTCGCACTGCTGGATGGACACACGAAACAAGGTGTCAGTATTATTTTATCTGTTCTGGGGATATCCGGGCCTCATATCCCAGTCGGGTGGTTTTTACTATATAACTTCCCACTGCACCTCCACCAAAATCTGGGTATGATCCGTTCACCGTAGGAATTGTTTTCTGAAAGGCCTTTTTCCTTACCAGAAATCCATTATATAGTAGGATATTGGTAGGAAAAAAGACCTTTCAGAGAGTAATTCCTACCGTGAATGGAGTGTATATTTTATCTAACTTATACCTGCTACACCCTTTCCCTGTTATAGTAAATAAGCGGATAGCCAAGACGCGGCAAACATAAAAAAACTCACACGAGGGAGACGAAACCTCATATATCAAAAGCACACGAACATATGGATCAAAAACGCACATAAAACTTGTATCAAAAGCTCACAGAGGAAAAAACAGCTGCATAACGTGTCAAACATGTATTGTAAACAATCCCATTGGTCTTTATAGTAATCAGGTTAGGTTAGGTCAGTTAGGTCGAGGGTGCACAGTTCGTCCACGAAGATAAGTAGCACGAGAACAGGAGGAGCTTCGCCATGGAAGTCACAAAATTAAACACAAACAAAACACACTAAAGCATGGAAGGTTTGGTTAAGTTATGTTGGGTAGTAACCATATTTAAATGTATACACTATGGGAGGTTTTAAAGTTAGGTTTGTACTAGGTTGGGTGTTTCAACGTGGAGCTCAGAGACTAGAAAAAAATCTGTACATTTTTGATTCACCTACTTTTTGCGCTTCTGAGGTACTCCAAAGCAGGCACACAAATTCAGTCTGTGTGCTTTCATTATTTAGCTTGTAGGACGCTGTGGGCATGCGCACGCACACCAAACACACTAAAGGCTGCAGCCAAACGTCGCTTCTGTAGGTGGCCAGAAATTTGAAATTTGCGTTCAAAAATTAAATACACTCCAGCCTATGATCCAATTTCTATATCTACTTTTGTTTGAAAGTTATTGTCATGTGATAAAACCGAATAAAATGCAAACCTAAATTCACAATGACTGCTTCTAACCCCTTCATTCATTCTGTAGCTAGTTTTCCCACTGAACTTAAGGTCACGGGTTCAATTCTCTGACAAGGATGTAAGCGTATCATTGTCAAGCTGGGTTTCTATCCTTCTCCTAAGTAGTAAATTAATGGCCTTGGCGTCTGGTTGCTGGTTTTGTCTTATACTTGGTATCAACCTGTAAGGGCACTGCAGGTTAAGTAAGGGGTTACATTGTTGCCATGCACTTGTTCGCGGATATTTCCCCTTATATCGCCTTTTATTATTTTTTGGTTATTTAAGGTATTTAACATGCGCTTTCTAAACCGACTGTTATAACAGAACACAAGAATTTCTATGAGCTAGAGTGAAAGGACCTATCAATTTTACCGGGAAAGGTGTTTTCACATGCCCCCAAGGATCTTTTACATGCCACAATCGACATGGGACCGATGGCGTTATGTCCCTTTCTTAGGAGGTTGTGCTACATATTGTTATAAATATAAAGATCCACTGACCCCGGCTGGGTTTGAGCCCATGACCATCGGTTCATGAGGCAGGCACTTTACCCCAAGACCCTCGAGGTCGACTTCGTCTTTGATGAATCTTAACTAAGTTGGATTTCTGTCGCTGCCAGTATTTTCTTACTATTTTCCAATCCCTCTTCTTAAGGGTGCTAAAGTGGTACAAATAATCGTGACACGTCAGATTCATTTTGATTTGACCAAATATGACAGTTTTATGTTTAGTTTTGGACCAAAACACACCCTCGACGTAATTCGCTTCATTTATCCAAGGGTCGTCTATATAGAAAGGACTATATCGCTTTCCCTTGCAGTTCTCGTCTCTTTTTACATCTTTTGTTCGCGTAGTGGGACTGGCATCTAGGGACGGTGTTGATACTTTAGAACAACACTTGCCAAGAGAGAGAGGATCGTAATATGTCGGTGGCCGCTCGATTCCGAACAGTTCAGATTGAAAACATGAGATTTTTTATAGGGAGGAGTTCAGATAGCGGATACGCCATCCCGCCCCTAATTTGATAATAGAGGGAGCCCACGGGGGCCTAGCAGTCGTGTGTACTTTCAGCTTCGTCAGTCTGAATTTAAATTACACACACACACACACGAGTATTTCTAGGTTAGGTTAGGTTAGGTTAAGTTTGGCCAGGAAGAAAGCCCCGATGACCAGTGGGTGCTGCCAGTAACCCCCTCCACCCGTGTCACCACCTTCACGCAGGAATTCCCGCGAGTTGCTCTTTTACTTGTTCGCAATATGGACATTGGATAAAGGTTGCCATAACATTTTTGCTCGTGTTCGCAATTTGGATGAATTTGGTCCTGTTCTCAATCAGGATACAACCAATATGTCCTGCATAATACCTGTAGGTCTTTCAGAGATTGTAGACGAGTATAGAATTAATAATTAGACCCTGTCTCTTATAGCCGGCACACTGGCTCTAAAGTGAACAAACGCAAAGCCAGCACGCCCCCCAAGAAATAAAAAGATTCTTGTTTTTATTAGTGCGAAACGACTTCAATAAAACTGTTTTATTTATAATTTTACTAATCTGTTTTATTATGTCGTGAGACATTAATGATTGTAATATTATATTATGTTTATGTTTACAATCCATATATGAAGAGCGTACTTTTTATTCTGTTTTAAAAAAATACACCCATTGGTTTACTAACACTTTAATAATGATTGTTATATTTTTTAGGTGACCTGGCGGTCTAGGGGTAAGGTGTCAGACTTCTATGCTGGCGGCCGGGGTTCAATCCTCGGTCCCGGCAACGGCAAATATTTATCTGATTACCAAACCCTTCCTTCACCTCTGACAAAGACATCTTGTGAATGTGAGGAATGCCAGGCCTCCACCGTGGTTCGGATTCCACGTTAAACTGTAGGTCCTCCATTTCATCTCACAATCACCCTACCATTACACATTAGCGTAAGCGCGTATAACCCGAACGGGTAGTAAGACGCGGTGCTAATAATAATAATAATAATATATTTTTTAAGAAACAAGTACTGACAGAACGCTCAGTACCAAGGTTTCTTATCATTATTATTTAAGGTAATTAATTTGCACTTTCTCAACCATCTGATTGTTTAAATGCACTAATTATTTACTAGCTTAAATTTAGAACAGACACAACATTCAACCCTTGGGCGTTAATTCATCACTTTGAAAAGGGACCAGTGATCAACTTTTTGGCCATGCCAAGATTTGAACCCGGGACTCTAATCTAAGTAGGCAGGCACACTACCACTGAGTTAAGGTGTCGGACAACCCGCCAGCGTTATTAAAGGGTTTAATATAAGTCTAGGGATTGGCTAATTTTTTATTTGTTTTTATCGCCTCGTCTAACTACCTGTTCAGGTTATACGCATATAGGATAACTTACTCTAATGGGGTAGGGACCCGAATTTGCATGGAGAGAGAGTGGAAAACCATTTTATAAAAATTGACCCAATCAGGATTCGAGCCCCGTTCTCCCCGTCATCAACAGGTAAGTCTAACACGAGAGTGATGCCTTAGACCAGGGGTCCCCAATTATTTGTGATGGAGGTCCCTTTTTAAAAACTCGACATACTTCCACGGTCCGGCAAAACTTTAACAATGACTCAAGTTCAAGCCATATAAGATTATACTAATTCAAAAACTTTATTTTCTTTCCTTTTTGTTATTTTACTTATTTATTATTGATAGCCTTCCATGTCTACTACCCGCCCACCATAAAAATAGCATAATTTCTTCTGTTTATCACTATCTCGTCAAGGATCTTAAACATGTATCTGTGGTCCGGATGCGGACCGCGGTCCACCATTTAGTGGCCACTGCCTTAGACCGTACTGCCACTAAAGAGGGTGATTGATTGACTAATTAACGCAAAGGAAGTTAACCTTATTATAAATCACATTTTTAATCCACCACCCTTGTACCCTATGTCTCCAGGCCAAGATTCAAACCTCATCTGCCCCATCTCCACGAAATGGCAACTATAAACGGATCCTTTACGAGTGGTACAGTAGCCTCATGGCTTCTTTGGTGCTGAGTGACAGATGACAGCTTTAAAAAGTTACCAGACCAAATTACGTATCCCTACGCCGGACCATATGATATGCAAAAACATGGGTTTAGCAGCTGTCACTTCTGATGGCCAAAATTTAGGAATATGCCTAAATGCTGACTGTCAGAAGTCAGCATTAGGAAGCCATGGGGCTACTGTAGAAGAGAAGAGACAGTAAACCCCCTTGTCTGTTTTTCATTTCCTTCCACCCTTTCCACTACGCGCGACATAATATGTTGCTTGTATAGAGAAACAAACGCCCAGAAAGCGCGTCACGTTTGTCGCGCGTCAAGAAACGCATGTATAAAAGGCCGAGGGGGAGGTTTACAGGAGGAAGGGCTCTTACCTTAAGTTGTCCGTAGAGAAGTCCCCCAACAGAAAATAGTGATTTTTTTTTAACCTTAACCCCCCTTTGAAGTAATTCAAAATATTTAAAAAAAAAATTAGTAGCGTTGTTGCTACAAATGTTACAATGTGCTAATAAAAAGTTTTGTTTTGGTAGAATTTTTTTTTATAAAATACAAACCATTTTTGATGAAAACATAATTGATAGGTAGCATCTCACTAGTTTATTGGTATTGATAATATCTGTCAAAGCGACAGTTGAAAATCACATGAATTGACTTATGAATACGTGAAAATAGATCTAATAACTCTTCTAGATGTCAGATTAAAACCCTTCCTATGAACATTTGGCTGTACTAGTCTAGGTATTGAAGAGTAATACCATAGAGAAATGTTATTCCTTTCTCTATGGTAATACATATATATGTATATTAATAATAGCAACCAGCTTCGGTGGCCACACGGTCTAAGGAGTCACTATTGCAATAGACTGGCCTGTCGATGACAGGGAGATCGGGGTTTGATTTCTGGTTGGGTGTAGTGATGGTGTTTTTCCAACATGGTTTTCTACTATCTTTTTTTCTCTCTCGCCACGCTTGTGTGGGTACTTTTACTCTAAATTCAGCCTGCCTCATCCTTAACACACTAGCGTAATTATTATTACTGTTATTATCAGCACTGCGTCTTACTAACCGTTCGGGTTATACGCACTTAGGCTGATGTGTAATGGTAGGGTGATTGTGAGATGAAATGGAGGACCTACAGTTTAACGTGGAATCCGAACCACGGTGTAGGCCTGGCATTCACTGGCATTCCCCACATTCACAAGATGTCTTGTCAGAGGTGAAGGAAGGGTTTGCTAATCAGATAAATCTATGCCGGGACCGAGGATCGAACCAGGACTCCCCAGCACAGAAGTCTGACACCCTACCACCAGGTCACCCACTAGCGTAATTAATACATATGCGTAAAACTCGAACGTGCAGTAAAAAGGCGATGCTTGGAAGAAAATAAACATAACAATATCAAACCGCCCCACAGCCAAGTCTCGTCAATTCGTCTCTTAGTACTAAACAATTTGCCACGCCATTGATTCCTAATTGACCTTGAGAGTGTCACCCTTGACCGCCGAATATAAGACATCAATCTGACCGCTATTGGAACTCGAGTGACTCTTTCATTTACATTTGTACAGTCTCGACCATAACCAATAGCCGTCTTACATTATCACTTTCAATACTGGGGGCTACCGACAGAGAGAACCTGACACAGTATCACTTTAAATACTGGGTGCTACTGACAGAGAGAACCTCTTACATTATCACTTTCAATACTGGGGGCTACCGACAGAGAGAACCTGTTACATTATCACTTTCAATACTGGGGGCTACCGACAGAAAGAACCTGTTACATTATCACTTTCAATACTGGGGGCTACTAACAGAGAGAACCTGTTACATTATCACGGGTGCTTCTGCTATTTAAATATAAGGAAAATTCAGAGAATGTAAATTCTTGGATTAAATAAAAATTGGTTTCTCGATGTTAGCTAAGGGCTTTGCCTAGAAACGGGGTTCTAGCCTGAAATATTTTTTGTTAATTGTTTCTGTACTACATTTACACAATGCCATAAATATCTAAAATGTGTAATACTTACTTACTCCATGGCCTTAGTAACTCGAAAGTTCATTGCCACAATTACAAAATACCTATTTCTATCTTGAGATTAGTTCTATCCAATCCACATCATCCTACCTTAACGGATTACACTATGGTCCTATCTTATAAGTCGTACTATTGTGAAATAATGCAAGGTAAGCTTGCCTTTTCGTGACGATATAGTTTTCTTATGCGATCGACTGGAAATTGTTGCGAGATCGACCATTCTATCGCAATCGACCATTTGCCGAGCTTTATTTTAGACCATGCAGCCACAAAAGCGGGTATCTCAATATTGAAAACCTTTAGGTTGAGACGAAAAAGATGTTCCGGGCAAAAGTGTCTAGCCGGAACACGCTGTGATTGGTCACCCACTCGGGACTACCCGGTGTTATAAAGCTTTTGATTGGGTGAGAGAGGATTACAGGGTCACTAGGGACCAATCTATCTTGGACGGCTGACCCTACCAGCCAACTTCCTGCGCTCAGAACTGTTTGCCGGCAATCATTTGTTCACGTTAATACCTCTACTACTATGTGAAGACAGCTTGAAAAGTCAAAATTGAATTTAGTCTGATACAATTAGTTAGCTTTTGTTTTGTGTGCATCGCATCCTAATACAGTCCATATTTCGTAGAAAGGCCCTTATCCATAAGTCAGAAAAGCTACTATGGTGTCATGTTGGAAGCGACGATATTATTTTATGTGTCATCTTACTTGTATGTACCTAACCTAGCCTATTGCTTAACTGAATTAAGTTGCAGATATTTTATATTTTTCAATAATTATTTTCATTCTTATATGTCACCGGCAATGTGTGAAATGCAGGCGTTCTATAAAATGCCTAGGCTTTCTAAATAATGCCCGAGTGGTTTTGGCAAAGTATGAAATAAACGAGATTTGCTGTTTTATTTCATACTTATTTTCAAGTTTTTTTGTCTTTTTGAAGTCCCAGAATATATTATCAATTATTTTATCCAATTTTATGTAAGTCTTGCACCATTTTCTGGCAAATTCCCTTAATTCCTTGGATTTAAGTAGGTTATGTTAGTTTAGGATAGGTTAGGCTAGGTGAGGTTAGGTATTGTTTTAATTATAATGTTTACATGTTTTTTTTGACACACATGTAGTTCATTCAGATGAATTAATTTTAAAAACATGTTTGATTGCTCTGAACACCTTTATTAAAGTCTTGTGGTCGCGTCCAGCACCGTTTGCTCGGAAAACGGTCGTTTACAATACGTGACCACTACTATAGCTTCTTTCACACACTCATTCGTCAAGTCATGTGATCTGTTGTTGTGACTTTTGATAAATACTAGCAATATAAAATAAATTATCGAATTCTATCAATTTTATCCGAGAAAAAGTTAACGTCTTCTAATTAAGGTTCTTCTTATGTAAATTATACCTTTGATGTTATGGCTATCCTCATATTAAAGTAAGGTAGAGAATAGGAAAGGTAGAGTTTTAGAGGAAATGTGCCAGGATTGATATAGGTTTGGATTGGAAACTATTCAATAAAATTCACCCTCACTGCACCCGGCTGAGACTTGAACCCTGACCCTCCTGTTACCAACAAATTGACAAGACTAGCACCTTTGTCCACAAGTTCACCTGTGCGGGTGAAATATTTTTGTATCACCATGTCTTACTACCCGTTCAATTTACACTCATATGTGAAAATTACTCTTAGTGGAGCGGGGATGAGGAAGGTTGAATTTTAGAGTAAGTATACCCGAATTTGCATGGAAGGAGAGTGGAAAACAAATTAAGAAACTGCACCCTTAGTAGACCCGACCGCAACTCAAACCTTAATTTTCCCGTCAAGGGTAGCTAGTTTATTTCAAGAGTGACGTCTTAGACTATGCGACTACCGATGAAGGTGACAGCACCTAAAACGCTAACCATTCTTTTATTTACTCATGAGAGGACATTTGGAGCACCTTTTATAAAGTACAAACCCATTTTTGCAGTCAACACTACTAACATTTTACCCGCTTCGGTGGCTGCATGGTCTGAGGTGTTACTGCCGAAGACTGGGAGAAGGTTCGATCCCAGTTGGGTGTACCAATATGTTTTCCAGTTTCCCTCCATGCAAATGCGGGTATACTTACTCTAAATTAACCCTTCTTAAGACCAAACACATTAGAATAATTAGTGACATAGGTGCATAACCCAAACAGGTACGTAGTAAGACGCGGCTTTAAAAAAATACGACTACTGCTATTTTATATGGTGTGAGAATATAGTTCCTTCAAAAGTGACAGCCGCAGATTACATCACTTGACGTATGAACGTGAAAGTAGATCTAGTAGTAACTTATTAAATTTGTTATATATGTCGCCATTCATAAGAACATTAAGGTATTCTCTCATGTAAATATATACACCAAACCAACTGTCATTTTCGGCATCGATGTCATATTTGACAGTTTTTAAAAATTATACATTTAGTGACTTTGCCAAACTGGATTACTTTATATTCGTTTCTCATCTTCCAATTGACATAGCCTAAAAAATATATATATATAATGGGTGAAATTGGGATTTCCACCTTTAAATATGATGCGCTAATTGAAGGAGTTATTTCAAAATCAGCCTATGTCAAAACATGCTCATTTTGAGATATTAATGCCATCTAGTAGCGCAAAGAGACATCTATATGCTGTGTCAATAGTTTATTCAAAATGTTGTCATGTCACAAGTTACAGCACTTTGAAAAAATATCTAGTCCACAAAAACAGGCTTTGTCAATTGTGTTTCTAGCAAGATCCTTCCATGTCAACTGATATGGGTGTTTTTTGGTAGAAATATTAGTACGAACAAAGATTGCATCATATATTACCATAGCTTACAGAAATCCCGTACTTTTACTTAGGTTTTTCAATTCAAGATTTGTAATATTTTCCAAACTAGTTATGGCGCTGGTAATTATTGTAACTAAACATGGCATATCAGTTTTCTATCTATTAATTTTGGTTTGATTGAACATCTGTTGTTGTGGCAACATTGAGTGACAACAAAATGGAAGTTGTAGGAGTTCCTACTAATTCTGACATTGTAAAGTAGCCTAGAAAGCCTAAATCAAAGGAAAAAAAAGTCAAATATTCCCTATGTTGTTTTCTGTTTGCTTGAAGTAATACCAACAATAGGATAGAAATAAAATCAAACATAAATTAATGTATTATTGTAATATTTTTTATTAGGGTTTAAACATATTTAGTTTATTTCTATAACCTTTGAATCATAATAAATATTCATCATCAGGTGTTTTTGAAGTGTATTTACTAGAAATGTTCTTACAAAAACAGCCCATGTCAACAACTGCATCCAGTTTTTTATTATATTACAATAATTAATTTGTAATGTAAAGCTGAAACCATAAGTGACAAAGAAGCACAAAATATGAAACATTAATATAACTTTCTTGAAAAAAAGTCTAGCCTAACTACAGGAGATGCCAAAAGGTTTTTTCACTCTCAGTAAAAATGTGCTGTTTTTTTAAAATTAACCCTTCAATTGTAATTGACTGAGTGTTTTTGCTATATATATATATATTTTTTTTTATCACCGTGTTTTACTACCCGTTCGGGTTATACACTTATGTACTAATTACGCTGATGGTTTTAGGGATTAGGAAGGTTATATTTATGTGAAGTGTTCCCGAATTTGCGTAGAGGGATAGTGGAAACCATTTAGGGAAAACCACAGTGAGTACACCCGAGCAGCGGTGACCTGGTGGTCTAAGGGTAAGGTGTCAGACTTCTGTGCTGGTGGTCCGGAGTTCAATCCCCGGTCCTGGCACAGATTTTTCTGATTACCAAACCCTCCCTTCACCTCTGACAAGACATCTTGTGAATGTGGGGAATGCCAGGCCTCCACCGTGGTTCGGATTCCACGTTAGACTGTAGGTCCTCCATCTCATCTCACAATCACCCTACCATTACACATTAGCGTAAGTGCGTATAACCCGAACGGGTAGTAAGACGCGGTGCTAATAATAATAATAATAATAATAATAATAATACACCCGAACAAGATTCGAACCTCGATCTTCCCGTATCCAGCAGTCTAGTTTACTGCGAGAGTAGCGTGTTAAACCGCGCTGCCACCGAAGCGGGTTATAGTGAATTAATTAACTGATTGTTTTTACCTGTTCTAGAGATAAATTTATCTAAGTCGTGTGCTAATATAATTATCGGTTGGTTCAGAAAGTGCACATTTAATGCCCTTAATTAAAACAAACTACTATTGCTAAATGCTTCCTCCGAGCCTAATCCAAGTGTGTTCTCTGTTTTCCAGGTAAGGCTCTGAACGAACCGTGGCACTGCGGCCCGGTGTGTTGGGGTGAGAAAACAACTTTCCATCTCATTACCGGAGGTAATTACTAATTAACACGGTTTCCAAGCACCGAATAAAACAGCGCCAAGATTGCCGACGATTCAACTCGTCACTTTCTCTAAGTATACCACAATTGTTCACGCTAAATGGAACTTGGTGGGGTGAATCCATTGTGTTCGTGTGTTGGGGTTTCATTTGATTACGTGGATGAAGATATAGTTTTAACAGAGTACTGAGCTGTGTTGCAAACATGAGATGGTATTCAAGAACGAGGATGAGTGGGGCGGTGGTGGATTGGGCAATTTATATGTGAGAGATTGGTGGATTGGGCCATTTCTATGTGAGAGACCAGGTGGATTGGGCAATTTCTATGCGAGAGACCAGGTGGATTGGGCAATTTCTATGTGAGAGATTGGTGGATTGGGCAATTTCTATGGGAGAGATTGGTGGATTGGGTAATTTCTATGTGAGATACGAGGTGGATTGGGCAATTTCTATGTGAGAGACGAGGTGGATTGAGCAATTTCTATGGGAGAGATTGGTGGATTGGGCAATTTCTATGTGAGATACGAGGTGGATTGGGCAATTTCTATGTGAGAGATTGGTGGATTGGGTAATTTCTATGTGAGAGACGAGGTGGATTGAGCAATTTCTATGGGAGAGATTGGTGGATTGGGCAATTTCTATGGGAGAGATTGGTGGATTGAGCAATTTCTATGAGAGAGATTGGTGAATTGAGCCATTTCTATGGGAGAGATTGGTGGATTGAGCAATTTCTATGTGAGAGACGAGGTGGATTGAGCAATTTTTATGTGAGAGATTGGTGGATTGGGCAATTTCTATGGGAGAGATTGGTGGGTTGGGCACTCTCGACCAGGTGGATTGGGCACTTCTTATTAAAATATTAATAGGAAATGGATACAATAGATCGCCAGCAGACTTCAGTTCAGTACAAGCCATCCAGTTGAAAGTTATCTATGTCGTACAGAATGTCTTAGTTATAATTAATTCTTAGTGAGAAGGGGAGCCAGGATAGGTTAGGCTGGGTTAGGTTACGCTAGGATAGAATTGGCCAGTTTACCTTGGAAGGGAAATCGTACTTCAAGGTATCAGTAGCAAGTCCACTTACGCCTAGATGAGTGCGAGTGAAGTGTTAGGGGAGTCTTAGGGCCAGTTTCATGGCCAAAATTTGGGTGGTATACAAGAACGTTAGTGAATGTTTAGTGGACAGATAGTGTGGTCCCACGCACACTTTCTGGCCAACTTTAAACCTATGATGATGCAATAAACCCACGCTAGGGTTAACTTAGCACCCACTTAGTGATGTCCTTGCACACGGCCTTTTAGTGCGCTTCGAGTGCGGCTTGATACCAAGCACAAGACGACATCTACCTGAACCAGAATGCAATGGAAACGTTTGGCCCATTACATTCTGGTCTAAGTAAAGTCCGTTCACCGTAGGAATTGTTTTCTGAAAGGCCTTTTCCCTACCAGAAATCTATTATATAGTAGGACATTGGTAGGAAAAAAGACCTTTCAGAGAGTAATTCCTACCGTGAATGGAGTATAGGTGTCGTCTTGTCTTTAATATAGCTCCACAATTGAGGCGTCGCCAAGTCTTATTATGAAACGGACCCATTCGTGTTTAAACTGACTTGTTTGAGAAGTGCGCAGTCATTTGACCAATAAATAAAGTCACACCATGAGTTTCGCTTTGGTGGCTAATTAGGGCTCTACATTAAAACCAGAACAACAGTCAAACAACTGTCAGTCGGTGACCTGGCGGTCTAGGGGTAAGGTGTCAGACTTCTGTGCTGGCGGCCGGGGTTCAATCCTCGGTCCCGGCACATATTTATCTGATTACCAAACCCTTCCTTCACCTCTGACAAGACATCTTGTGAATGTGGGGAATGCCAGGCCTCCACCGTGGTTCGGATCCCACGTTAAACTGTAGGTCCTCCATTTCATCTCACAATCACCCTACCATTACACATTAGCGTAAGTGCGTATAACCCGAACGGGTAGTAAGACGCGGTGCTAANGGTTCGGATCCCACGTTAAACTGTAGGTCCTCCATTTCATCTCACAATCATCCTACCATTACACATTAGCGTAAGTGCGTATAACCCGAACGGGTAGTAAGACGCGGTGCTAACAATAATAATAACAATAAATGTCAGTCGAGTTTCTAGCTCACCACCCATGTCCGTCAAGAGTTAACTGGATATGCGCCCTTCGTTTATCCTCTAAGGTAGCAAGCTTACCTTCCATCACTACACTATTTAATAGCTTATAGCAGTGATATTAATCGGCCCTGTGGTGTAATGGTCAATGCACCTGGCTACGAGCCTAGCGGTCTTGGGTTTGATTATCAGCTGTACCTTGGGTATTACCAACTTAGTTGTCTTGGGTTTGATTCTCAGCTGGTACCTTGGGTATTTTCCCCAAGGGGAATTACCCTATTGTTTACCAGATTTTGGTTAATTAGGCTTAAATTAGGTTAAGAATTTCTACTGGTTCCACACCCTCCCTCATACTCACTATCATCATCTCATCTCATCGGTACATGGAAGGAGTCTCCACGGAAAGGATGTACGATTAGTACATTCGGGCGTCCACTGGGGCAGCTAATTAGTACTGGCTAATCTTTATCTTACTGTGCTACGAATAATTTAGCCCAGTCACGAAATATTATTATTATCCTTTACTGTTTGAGTTACCCCAGACATAATTCTACGAACCCCCGGACCCCAAAGTTGTTGATGAATAATGCAAGATATACATACATATTGTATAATCTACATCTAAGATAAATTACAAACAAAATAATGTATTAAATAATATGTTTTAAATGAGAAAATAACTCATACATATGTATGTGTGTGTACATTTTTTTTTACCTTCTCAAAAACCCTTGTGTAGAGAAAGTATTGTGACCTTAAAAAATCATAGTCAAGATTTTGATAGATTTAGGAAGTTTCATGACACGCTGAACCCGAAAAAAAATGGTTTTATCAATCCCATCTGTCTGTTACGATATGGGTCTATCCTTTCACATTGATAAATTAACGGCTGGGGACTAGATGTTTTGCCTGTTCTAGTATTAAGTTATATTTTAAGGTATATGACGCAACGACAAGCCTAGCAAGCCGGCAGTGGAAATATATGGATTGAATAAAAAAAACTGACCTAGGCCACAGGCTGGGAACGGTAATGGATGTAAAAAACACACACACACACACATATATATATATATCTGTCTGTTACTGGGACTAGAGCTGAGAAATGTATACCGATCAGGTTAAAGCTTGGTTTCTAGGGTTAAAAGAGAAATAATTGACTAAAACTCGTATCTAGGTACTGTTTAACACTACAAACAAAATGGTGGATCTCATTTTCCCATGAAAATTACTTTGAGGGGTACTTTACATACATCTCTAATTTTGATAATATCTCACACTTATTTGAGATACGAACTAACTTATCATTTAAAAGTTGTAGTGTTATTAAAAATTAACAACTTTGATTTGAAATATACTTTATCTAAATTTTTTTTAAAAATCTGCGTTATAAGCATATATATATATTTATATATATATTAAGCGGGACTGGGAAATTGAGAGTTGATTACTATGCTCTTTGGGGAAGTGGTTCTTAACCTTTTATTACTCACGGCCCCCGAAATATCCTAAAATATTTTCGCAGCCATCTAGTTTTTACTAACATATTAATCATTAAGATTTATTCTAAAACAGTCGCTTTATTTACTGATAGGATGACCTGGCGGTCTAGGGGTAAGGTGTTGGTCGGACTTCTGTGCTGGAGGTCCGGGGGGATTTATCTGATTACCTAACACTCCCTTCACCTATGACAAGACGTGTATTAATCACAACTTGTGAATGTGTGGAATGCCAGTCCTCCACCGTGGTTCGAATCCCACGTTAAACTGTAGGTCCTCCATTTCATCTCACAATCACTCTACCATTACACATTAGCGTAAGTGCGTATAACCCGAACGGGTAGTAAGACGCGGTGCTAATAATAATATTTACTGATTATAATAGCAAACAAATAAAAAAACGGAAATTAGCTTACCTAGATGTATCTAATGGGACCTCTGCTGTCGAATACTTTCCCCTAATTGGTCTATTTTTTTGTTTCAATTGTACTAATTATTGCGATTCGCAAAGAAGAGTCAATTTTAAGTCGATTTTACCGCTTAGTTTTAATATTTACTACTGTGGAAAATCCCTTTTCACATAAATATAAACAATGGGCAGGAAATTTTGAATGGCTATGATAAGCAGATGGGGATTTTTTTCGGGTACTATCCGTGATTTCCATTACCCGTGCTTACCTCCCCTCCATTACCCCGGAAAAACTAGAGTCTAATGTACTCACATGCTCGCGATCATCGAATTATTTCTTCCAAAACGTAAAAATTTAAGATCATTTACTTCAGTAATAAGCAAATAACATTTTTAGTTATTTTTTCAAATCCCAAAAGTCCCCCAAGCAGACGAAGCAGAAAAGTTTATGTGCGTTTAAATACCAATACTTACTGTTATCGATATTAATATGGTATAAATACCACATCCCTAGTTATAGTGTGATCCGTTAGAGTACCTTTCAGGGTAAACAGAGTGTACCTTAATATGGTAACGAGGAAGGTAGAATTGTTATGTCGAGATATTGAACAAGTACTCGCAGGTTTTTCTTTTAACTTACTACCCTTTCGGGCTATACGCTTATGCACTAATTACGCTGATGGTTTTAGGGATTAGGAAGATTATATTTGGAGGAAGTGTTCTCGCATTTGCACGGAAAGAAATTCGGGAAAAACCACCCTCAGTAAAACCAACTGGGGCTTGGAACTCTAATCTCCCCGTCACCAGCAGTCCAATCTGTTGCGAGAGTGACGTCTTGTACCATGCGGCCACCGAAGCGGGTACGTGAAAGTAGATCTAGTAACTTTTATAAACCATCTTCAGTGGCCGAATGGTCTAAGGCGTCACTCTCGTGTTGGACTGGCTTTCTGATGACGGAGAGATTGGGACTCAAATCCCAGTCGGATCTACTGAAGAGGATTTTCCTAAATAATTTCCCACTCTCCTTCCACCAAAAACGGCTATATTACCTCTAAAATTCTTCCTTCCTCATCTCTAGCCCGTTAGAATAATTATCCTAGTTGCATATAGCCTGAAAAGATAGTATGACGCGGTGATTAAAAAAACTTTTCTAGAAGTAGAATAGGGAGGGCCCTTCCTATGAAAATTGGCCTATAATTATATCGAAGCAATGTTCCTGTAAACTCTCTTTTTCCTTCCGGTCTTGCTGTTTTGCGGAAAACTGCATCATCACTTGGCTGTGCACATTTCCTGCTGATTACATGCATTTTCAGAGTCCCACTTTCACTCTCTTGTGTCAAACTAGCTAATTGCCCTGTGGAAATAGGACTGGCAGATTTAACACTTACTTTCTAAACACAGGGGTCATATCAGTACATGACTTAAAACAGCGAACACCCAGCCTTAGCACGAGGACGTTTACTATCTTGATAACAAGATTACCTCTTATGTCAGGACGGCTGATAAGACTCAAGCGGAAATTACGCAAATGTGAGTACGTTTCTTCTAAACATAAACCTTTTTTAATCCCGGCCGCATTAATGTGATTTAAACGCCAACACTTTGTAATTGGTGAAACGTGTGTCTCACCTTTCACAGTGATGAATTAACGGTTGGGGACAGGGTGTTGTGTCCGTTCTAGATTTAAGTTAGTTGTTAAGTCCTCTGCTGAAATAATCAGATGGTTCAGGAAATGCTCGTTAAATAGCTTAAGTAAATTGAATGAAAATGCCTACAACCCTTTGGATGAGGGGGGAAGGGACCAATCATACATGGCAGTCCTTTAAATCAAAGAAGAAAATAAATGTTTTGTTTTTTGTGGGACGGATGCGGGGTTTCATTTCATCATACAAAAGAAATATCAATATATTTTCACCCATCATTGCATATTTATAATGGGCGTAGTTGGGCAGCACTCATTGGGAGAACTTGAGTCCTTCAACAAGGGAACCGCTACGAGCAGTCCCAACTGACAACATCACTACCAAACACGCATTTTTAGAAACAGATCAATTTAAAAATGGTTTTACGAGAGAACGGACAAAAATTGCCTTCTTATGTCAATAAACCAGCTTTCACAAAGCTAGGTTCAGGTATCGGCCCCACCCACCAGTGCCCAAGGACTCAACCTGGCTCAAGGAGTGCAGTGAAACTCCAGTAAGGCTCTCTGGGGAACAACTTGTCTGTAACATAGAGCCATTGGAAAATTGTATTTTGTTTGTCATGTTTACTACGTCATAAATAACTCAGAAAACACTTTTTATGTAACTTAATTATTATATTAAAAATATTTTATCTTTTTTTTTGTCCTTTTCTTCCAACTGTAGGGATAAAATTCCTTTCATCATTGGTTTAAAATGGTTATTTGATTTCAGTGTATCAAAAATAATTTCCTCCGAGATACCTTTTCGAGATTTCTACGTAACTCGACTCTCTCGAATAACAGAGGGTTTGAGGAATTGAGGATTCGAACGTCCTATCCCTTTGGTTGTCCTTGACTGCGAAGAGGGGAAAATTGGTACAGATTGCGAACACACCCAAAGGAACTAGCGGGAATTCCTGCTTGTGGGTGGTGATACTGATGGAAGGGGTAGCTGGAAGCACCCGCCGGAAATAGTGGCTTCTCCCATAACCTAACCTAACCTAACCTAGAAATACTCGTGTATGTAATTTAGTTAAATTTAGACTGACAAAGCTGAAAGACTGCTTGACTGCTCAGCACTCGTGGGCCGCCCCTATTGTCAAATTAGGGTCGGGATGGCATAGCAAACATGGCATATCCACAAGCTGGACTGTTCGTAGCTATGACGTTAGGACCACACCATCCCTAGTATCTACTAAAGCAATATATCATTAACTTTGGCCAAAAACCTTTCTTGTTATAAAAGATACAAACTCCGTTTTGGTGACAACAGGGTCTAAGGCGCTACGCTCGCAGTATACTAGACTGCCGATGACTGAAAGATCGAAGTTTGAATCTCGGTTGAGGGTAGACTGAGGATGTATTTTACAAACTGGTTTACCGTTTTTCCTCCACGCAAACCCAGTTACACATCCTCTGTATCTAACCTTCCTAATTCCTAAAACCTTTAGCGTAATTATTACATAAACGTAAAAAAAAAGCTACAAAAATACTAACCTTAAATCATGCTCCGTTCCAGACCACATTAACAAACATTTAGTTAGGTAGGAAAATGCGTTACTTGAGTTTGCTCAACGAGGTTGATAATTTGTTTGTTGACTGAATGGGACTGTCGCGGCTATTTACGTTCATTGAAGGTCGTACGTGTATTGTCTGTCAAGGTGACCACTTTGTTGCCTCTAAAATATTTGCACTGGTTCACTGTCCAAACTTACCACGGGTCCTGATATGGAAGGTCATGCATGCATGGACATTGTATACCATTCTAAAGTAACGACCCAGTAAACTGACTTTCTCCTATAATATTTCTTGATCAACTGACGCATAGAAACTTAGATTAAGTTCCCACGCTCGCTGTTTACTCTTCTAACCCTGATGTGTTTAGGAAGTCACTTTCTACCACCAACATAGAATGAAAGTCACTAAAACCGGGTATTATAAAGATATGTCGTATTTGATTTATTAATTATAAAATAAATAAATAAATGTTTATCAAAAAGTGTCAATTAATACTTTCTTAACAATTACTGTATAATTTATTTTTAAATTATTCATTAAACGGGTAGAAATTATAAATACAATTGTAATATTTTGTTACACCATTTTGGCAACTATGAGTTTCCGTTTATAAAATAACGGTATTTTTATGAACATCAGATATTGTGTTCAAGTGTCCACGTTTAAATTTAGCTATACAAAGAAGAAGAAAATGGTAGCTAAATACTAGCCTCGTAAAAAAAAGTCAATATACTGTAGTGACTTCATGTTTTATTGTTATTACTAAAATCAAGGTACAGTAGAGTCCAATTTTCATAAGACAGATAGAAAAGTTTCTAGATTTACTTTCATGCATTCTTTCACTAATCTCATGACAATTATATTCAAGAACTTATTTTTAGCACGGAGTTCTACTAACTTTTCAGGTTATACACATATGTACTAATTACTCTAACGGGTTAAGGATTAGAAAGGTTTAAATTAGAGGAATAGTACCAGCGTTTGCGTGGAAAGCCATTTTGGGACAAACTATCCTCATTGCACCCGACCGTGCTTCAAACCCCGATTTCCCTGTCATCGGAAGTTTTAGTCCAACACGAGATTGATGCTTTAGACCATGCGATCACCAAAGAAAGCTTCAAGAACGGTTGATATTCATACAGTGAATCTATCAACCCCCATTACAACACTAATAAACTTATAAATATTGATTGGAAGGGACAAAGTATAACAATAATTTACAAATTTAACAAATCAGTTTATTAATATTCAAAGTCAAAAGGAAGTACACAGAATTATAGGAAGAAATTATTTAAACCGTCCATTGTTTAAACATAAGAATATAAACGGTTACAATAATATAAATAGCTCGACAAAGGAGCATCAGATGTGAAGCACCCAGGTACAACCTGTAGCCCACACATATAGGTCATATATGTAAATAAGAAAAGCTTGTAACTCGTTAAAGCATGACAATTACTAAGTCATCAAATAGGCAGAAAGGCAACCACTCTAAGACAATATAAACAAGTGGCGGTATTCAAATCTAATTACAAATTTATCATAGAAAATTCTACTCCAGCCTGCTAACTGTGAGGCTTCCAACTACAACACATAATTTCAGATATAAAGAACTAGGCCACATAAATTTAGTCCCAGTTTAATAAGCTACAATGGCGGTAATTAACATGAGCTAGCTAGCTTGAGTTAACTACATAGAAAGTTAAACATTACAATGCAATAAGCTCCTTGAAGAGAAACTATTATTTTACAACTAGTAAAAGACGAACTACCACGAATCTAGGCATTACAGATACTAAGCCCGGTCCATTCATAATCAGTACTGCCTGAACAATCAATAGTATATTTATTCTGTTACCCTAAAAAGGGGACAATAGTACTAGACAAAAGAGTGATCAATTTTGACTAACGCTAAAGGCGCCACTAGGGGACCACTTCTTTGGACAAGTAGCACTTCCACAGGTTGTGCACCGTATACCACTACACAGTTTGACACATCAGAGACAAGTGTTAGCTACAGACCCAATTAGGTCTTGAAACAAACCAATAGATAACCTGGTATCCTCCATTATAAAATTCTATTCTTTAAACTAGCCGCAGCATGGTCATATAGTCTAATGAGCCTAATCTTGATCCAAACATTTGCGACTAAGCCTAATAGACATAGAAATATAGTGCATAAAGCTCACTATAATAAACTATGCCTTAAAGGCATAGGGGAACAAGTCAGTGATACTAACTACGTTATATGGACAGAATAATAGAGCTCAAAGCTAAAGAAGAATTACAATATCCCTCAATACTTATAGTATCCACCGTAGCTCGCTCTGCGGCGTGGAGGTGACACAGACGCCTCAACCATCGTGGTCCTCAGTACGTAATCTTATCAGATGCTCGTGAATATGTTCCAGAAGCTCCTCCGACGAGTGGTTACGATATAATAGATATACGTGAACCGAGGACAGGTCGTTATAATATACCAGTGGGACTAATAAGATTTGGAAAGATTATCTCCAAGTGCGAAGAGGGGTGGTAATCTTCAAACATCACGCTACCCGACCACCAGCGGTCGCCGACGGCTGTTGGGAACACCCCGATTGAGGCCTCGCTTATTTACTAGTCGTTTGGCCCAGATGTTTGTGTGTTGGTCTTCTAAAACAAGTTGTCTCGTTCGCTGGGGTATTTTTGAAGCGAATTGGGTGTCTCCCGCTTGTAATTTCGCAATGAGTCTATATCTGCCACACATTATTAGAACTTATTAGCTCTGGTAGTAATAGTTTTAAAACTATTATAGGGTTTTATTGAGTGTAGTGTTAAAATGTATCTAACACTTAACACTATCTTCTGGAGATTTTTTTTTTCCCGAGAGCAAGTTTTGTTATAAAAAAAATCCCCAAAAATACTCGGGTTACCTTCCATCGCAACTCAACCTGCATTTGAAAATCTCTAATGTTGACTTGGATTGTTTTAGCACGGAGCCCCAACCCAGAACGATACAGGCAAGTTGGCAAAATGTATATCCAGGGGAGAGAGAGCTAACTAGCACCGAGTAGCTACTCTAATTAAGCTCTGTGAAGTTATGTGCTCCTATTACTGAACTGTGCGTGGCCACATCTAGAGCCCCCCAGACTTTACCGACCGACTGCTCAGCTGCCTTTCATCGTCTGGCTGGCTTGTCTTTCTAAACTGAAAGCTCTCACGGTTCAAAGCCATGGATGGATGTGTTGGTCTTCAGGAGAGACGACAGACAGGAGGAGTGTGGGTGTGGGACTTTTGATAAGTTTCCACAAAGAACACATATTAGAAGATAACGCAAGCAGACGGATACTATTTTCTTCCATTCTCGCACTTAATTAGGCGTCAGATTACTTAAGAACTTGATTTTTATTTGTTACATGGTCTCAAGCGACCTGGAAAATCTGGGGGAAAAGAAAGGAATGTCAGGGAATTTTCTTGGTCAGGGAAAAGTGAAGGAATTTTAAGGGCCCGGTCAATGGTCGTAGCAAGTGAAGAGTCGCTTCAGCGCCAGCCCCCAATTGACGGTAACTGAAGAAAGCAATTGAGTTTTACCTTGTCTCTGTGGCTCAGTC
>CABEEJ010005186.1:0-18331 GCA_901482245.1 Timema douglasi
AGGGAAAGACACACTCAGCGCTACTTGTTATGGTTCAGCAATAGACCACTGAGAGCGCCTTCTATATTAAACTGTCTTTTCTATGAACCAGACAGGCAAAGAGAAAGGATTTCCTAATCATGTGTTTAAACCCAGTGGTCCTGAGATAAGGTTTCTCGTACAACTGAGCTAAATAAAAAAAAATGTATTTTTTTTATACAACCTTAGGAGAAATATAATATCTTTGTTTAAATCTATAAAATATAAATTGCTGCGATAGGATTGAATTTATGAAATACTTTGGTTTATTTTGTTATGGAAATCAGTCAGTGTAGGCATCGGTAATGTTTTGCTAAAAATTTTAATCCTAAACGTAAATTCTCTTATAGAGCACTTAATACTTCTTGTTGCCACTTGAGCGCTAGTATCGTATTTTCTTGGTTTATAGAGATAGCCACATTTATTGGTTCTTTTTATGTCTTGCAATATTTAGGTTGAATATAAAATTTTTGCTTTTGGGGTTATCAGTAATTTAAATTCCTTAAATTGATAATATTTTGTTGTTGGTTATTTTGAAGACTTATTTGCTTTGAAGTTAATGGTAAAGTAACTTATGTTCGTTGTTTAATATGGTTTTTACATTAATATTCGCTCATTCATTTATTCAAAATTACAAGTTTTGTAACGTAAATTTTTCTAGTTTTACATTAAATATTTAAATGTGGAAATTTTGATTATTTCTTTAAAAGTGATTAGGGTAATTGTCCCGCGAATGTTTGAGTTTAGTTGGGAAGTTAAATCTTTGTGCTTTAACGTAAATATCTGGTGCGATATTTAGATTTAAATTTATTTCATAAATTTAAAACTATTTTGTATTTATTCACTGGCGTGAATCTGACGCTTTGCGAACTATTTAAAAGAGGCTCATTAAGCTCTTTGTGATTGTGTATAATTTTTAGGAGTTAAAATTTAACGTAAATATCTGGGGCGAAATTTAAATTTAAATGTATTCCGTAAATTTAAAACTGTTTTGTTTGTATTCACTGGTGTGAATCTGACGCGTTATAATCCTTTTAATAGAAGCTCTATAAGTTCTTTGTAATTTTTGTAATATTTAGTAATTTAAGCTTTTGATCCTTTTGATTTTATTTGATCTTAATTTACTGTGGTGAATTAGAAGCATGTATATTATTTAGAAACGTTTCTTTAAATAATATCAACTATTTTGTTTATTTCATTAGTCTCTTCTAGACAAGTTAAATATTTTTAACTTTACAAAACACTTTGAATGAAATAAATTGCTAAGATTTATTTGTTTTTCAACATCCTTCATTAAGACCTGTAAGGCCATGCAACTTGTTGTTTTAATACTGTCTGTTACTTTGAATAAAATTCAAATATTTTTTTAACCCTCAAATGTTTTACTTTTATATATAATTATTTCTTTTAGAGATCACCCTCCTCTTTTTTTAATCTATTGTGGCCGTAACTAAATAGAGGGAGAGTGTGTAACAAGTTACAAGACAGATGTAACAACGTATGAGTTATGGCTTAATCAAATGGGGGACACTCACCGAGCCTCCAAGACGAGCGACGACGCACGGCACAAGCACCGACCACCTTACTCCAAACAACCACCCGACAGACTGACGGAGCGTTCGACAGGCGCCACCTAGCGTCAAACCCGAGACTGGTGGGAAACAAAGGAAGATAGTTGCTTCTTTCGGCCACGTCAAGCTTCTAGGATATTCTACACGTTGCTCGCACCATCTCGTCACCCCGTTCTTACGCTTCTCCTTCCTTCCCTTTCCTCGCGTCCCTCCCCCTCTCTGTCAACTTTAACTTTGTATATATAGTGGTGCGTTGGTGGTATATGGTCACTTATTACACCACCAGCCTATCGAGGTGAGAACGACGACGTAGGGCAGGGGATTATTATTGTTATTGTTATTGTCTGTACCAAAATTATATTTCGACGTAATGGGGAAACTTTCTAAATTATTGTTTGGCTCACCTAATCTTAGTTTGAGTACGTAAACTCACTACGTCATGCGCTTCTCTCTGTAATCTAAATGTCGTCGCCTTTCTGCCGTCTTTTCGGGCCCCGGCCCTATTTATTGCGCCTGTTGGCTTTAATGGAATATTTACATTGTAATGATTACGCAGAGTATAACTCTACGTCTTGGGATTACTACCCATTCAGTGTTTATTTGTGGGCACGTTTAGGATTAGCTGTTGTCTGGGTAGATTACCTTATAATAGGAGACAGGACGCTAATAAGATAGAGTGGGACTTGCTCCACTATTGCTCGTTATTGTCGTATAACGTTATGATATTTGTTGGGGGTTATGAGCGCGTAACGTCTGTGAGTTACGCGGGACCTTTGAATATCATAAGCTTTAAAGGTTAGCTTATTGGTTTAGACGTTCTTCGAACCTTGGACCATATACCTTGTTATGAGTCAAGTAGGATTGTTGTCTGACATGTTTAATTATGTTCATCACGCATTGTTGCATTGTTGCATAGTTGCATTGTTGCATAGTTGCATTGTTGAGTTATGGTCTCCATGATCTATATGGAACTACTTCTGGTTAGGAAGGAAGACGCGCTTCACGCTCTATGTTTGTTTATATTGTATAATGTGTAACTTTTCATTGTTTATGACAAATAAATATATGTTATTAAAATTAGGCCATTTCGCCTGATTTTCCAGTCATCCTCACCCTAGTATAGGAAAGGGGGGTTGCAAGTGGGGCGGTACATTTCACACAACATTGGGTACTAATACTAGTTTATTCGTAAAGACTATTTTTTAATGAAATTCAATACCTTGAAGATGCTTTTTTTTTTTAATTTGTTTGCATCTATACAAAATATTAACATTAAAATAAATGGTCAGTAAAAATAACAATAAATTTATTTTTATATGCCATGTTGTGCTGTTTTGAAGTTTAAAAAATAACTTTGATTATTTTGTATAGTGTTTTAAAAAGGGTTTGTGCATAGATAGATAAAAATAAAATTATTTATGAAACACATAATTTAAGAAAACTGGTTTTACGAATGTTAGTTTGGAAGTGTTGGTAATTTTAATAGCTATTAAAATAAATAATCAATAAATGTAAAACACATGTAGAACACATTTAAAATTAAATCGTTGTTGTTTTAATGTTTAAAAAAAAGTTTAATCTTTCGATTGATATACTTTTGAAAAAACTTGTTTTACGATAGCATTTTTCAATAGATAATATTTTCTAAAAAATATTCCTCAATAAAATAGCTTCCGGAAAACTCGCAGTTAGATAAACTGATTTTTCAGAGAAAGAAAAAATTAGTTCGCAAAATTGATTCCTCAAAAAATGGATTGTTCGAAAAATTCACTTTTGATTATTTGACTGTCGAACAATTGATTTTCGGTAAATTCACTTCGGGAAGTTAATTTTTGAAAAATGTGGTTTCGGCAAACATATCGTTTGGAAAATTGATGGTTCTAAAAATTGATTTTCGACAAAATTACTTTTGATGGTTTTGTATTTGGTGAATTGATTTCGATAAATTGATTTTCAAATAACTTGTTTCCGAAAAATTAACCTAGACCCACCCAAGTTTGAGTTTGGGAAAGTGCTCAGTGTAGGGTGTTTCCCTAGATCACCTAAGTATCCGCTTACTGGATCAGTTGAAGGAATTCCTGGAAGTTTCTGCCACGTGGAAACTTGTAGAGGTCGTCTCAGGTTTTAGTACAACATACAAGGTATGAGTAGAGCAAGACTATTTTGTATTTCCCCCCACGGTAGTACCGGCGAGTCCCCAATCTTCAAAGACTTTGATTCACGGGGATAACTCGGCTTAATTTGATCCCGGACTGAAGTAGCTGGCTTTTATCGATACGGATTTGAGTGAATTTGTCCAGTATTGAGAGACCATCAGGGGCTAAATCGTCTTGGACTATGGAAATAATTATTCCGGTGGACAATATCTCACATTAGTATCCCGTAAATAGTACTGGGCTATATTGGAAATTAAACGGCAGGTCCAACTTTTCACTGGAACAGGTGAAAACCCTAGAAATGAACTATGTCAGGGATATAACAAAAGGTTAAACATTTGGACAAAGTTAATTGATTTAGTATTATAAGGTTTTATTGAAGAGTGTTTTACTATTATTGTATCTGCCACAAGGAGTTAACGGTAGTGTGCTCGACCTTCCGGAACAAATTGAAAATATTTAATTTCTAGTTTGATAATATCTGTTTATTTTATAGATGGTAATTTACCATATGCTAATCTTGTGTCATAATGTATGTGTCATCACCATAGTCATCATCACAATCGTCTTTGTTTAGAAATATCTTGAATTCCAGGTTGTAGGCTAAAATAAGTGTTAATTTTCCCTTTGGTAATTTTTGAAACTATACAACATGGGGTTGATTTATTAATACGTCAATGTAAGGTAGTCGTTCCTCCCCCTTTCAAGTGTGTAGTCGCTTGAGCCTAGCTCAGAGGTCCTGTAGAAAAAGGGTAGTCCGTGTTCCTACCGATAAAGTGAGCTAATAGTCGAGATGGATCCATGCCCACCACTTTAGGAGGGTTCTTTCATTATCAAAAATTTATTAGTAATTGCCATGTTTATTGAAAATAATAGATATTTGTGGAGGGGGATCTTTCAGTTGGTATCACAACGTGGGGCATAAGTTATAGGTAGAGTAGGCAAAAGGAGTATGATGTTTTAAATGTATTTGTGAGATTTTGTTATTGTAAAGGATTGGCTATTTATTAGTGGATGAATGTCAGGATATGTTATATGAATATATATTTCATAGTGGGTGAAATAGATCATTAGGTAGTATTTATGAATAGGGAGGCACCACGGAGGGAAACTATCTATTATTGGAGATGGAAGAAACGGGAGATGGTAGCTTGAGTATGGGGGACGTGATGCTATTGGTGTTTTGGAGGAAAACGTAGAAGTTGTCGATCCTCATGTCAGTGGATCGCAGGATCTTCCAGAAAATGTGAGTCAGGTTTCAATATAATCACACCGTGATAGCAGTGAACCATTGTCAGCAAGCCCATCATGAGAAGGTGATAGCTCTTTGGGATGGGATATGACTCAAATGGTTGCATTGCTGAACCAAACCATGCAGTTTAATAACGAGAGCCTGGAATTATCTATGAAGGCAAATACTAATAATCTAAGGTCAGAGTTTGAGAGGTCTAGACAGGCTGACCGTGAGATCATGCAGGCAAGCCAAGAATCGTTATTGAAGTGGTTGGAACAGGTGATACATCTAAACAATGAAAATTTAAGGGGTGAGATTCGTAGGATTGCACAAGAGAGCAGGGTTGACAGGAGAGTGAGGGTCAGATCTCCAACACAATAACATGAACCTCCACCTTAAGTGGCCCACCAGCCACAGTCTTTCCAACAATCAAGGACATTAAGACCTCAGCTCAGGGTGAGTGTGGCTAGGTTAGAGCGGGAGGAACAAAAGGGACTAGAGGCGGATCGTACTACAATTGATCAGGTTCAGGCAACCCGTAGAAGAAGGTGACGAAGGTTTAGTCGAGTAGGAGTAGATAGACGGTACAGGCCATACTGGCCTTACTCCGGTGAAGATAGACTCCAGAAAACGTCGTCGATAAGTCTTTGTCAGTACAGGAGTGAAGAATAAAAGTAGCTGAGAAAGGCAGGGCAAGAGTATGAGGAGAGGACTAGGGTTGGCGCAGAATCGAGGCTGAGGAGGAGTTGCTTATGGAGTGGAACCGGTTTGACCTAGACAATGGAACGTCAAACTTCAGAATCCTTTATGTGAGACATCCGAGTTGAAGGGGGACGGGAGAGATTGTTGAGGAGGTTAAGGATGCAAAGCGAATGTTAAACACATAAAAGATGAGTACGGACACTTGAGCTGACCTTCTGGAGGACGAAGCGTCCATAGACAAGAGAGGTTGCCCCAAATATCCCAAAGTTAGAGTTATGGTAGAGGGATTGGAGGTACGTTGCTTGTTGAATTTCAGAGTGGGTATCAGTTGCATCTCCAAGGAGTTGACTAATGCCATCTTAGAGAAGAACTTCCAGGTGCCTTGCTTACCTTGGCCATGGATGACGATTCTTGGAGTCACCAGTAGGAAGAGCCCAGCAATCACCAGGCAGGTGCAACTGAGTATTGAGGGTATAGGCCCAGTGAGGAGGGCCCACTGCTTAGTCGTAAAGGGGCTGATTAAATCCGTGACCCTGAATATGGATTTTCTGTCCGATAGTAAAGTCACACTGGATTTCAGAAGGCAGCAGATAGTTTTTGGAAAGAGGGTACGAGGGCTGGAAGATGCTGTCTTAGAGACCAGATGGATCTACAATCCCGATGCCTACACCATCCAGGTACTGGCAGTACAAATGAGTGGTTGTTTTGAGGAGCAGGATTTATCATCATCCCTGGGACGAATAGAGGTTGAGTCTAGGAGGACCACTGATGGAGAGCTGTTGGAGTTTCTAAAGGTAATACCTGGTCTGAGTGAAGGAAACTCGTGTTGGATATTTTGAAGGAGAACCGAAAGGATTTCTCGGACCTCACCGGATTGAATAATTCCTACCAGGCTAACATACAGATGACCAATATATAAGGCGTACTTCCAGCGGAGTTACCCGTTGCCCAGAGCATACAAAGCTGAGCTGGATGCTCATGTGAAGGAAATGCTAGAAGTAGGAATTATCAGCTGGTACTCAAGTCCATTTGCAAATCCCTTGGTATGTGTTATCAAGAAGGACAAATTGGTACGGCTTTGTTTGGATGCTAGTCACCTGAACAAGTTGGTGGTCAAGGATAGGGAATCTTCCACTACCATTACATAAATGCTCCACAGCTCATAAACTGGAACACTGAAAGGAGTAACGGGTCAATCAATCAGACAAGACTTGGATAAATCAAAATAATTTTAAGAAAATTTGGGATTGTAACTTTTATATTATAAACAAAATCATAAAACCTTTGAATATGTAATATGTTTACAATATTTTATACTTTTAACTTGTTGTTTTAGTAAGTTTTATTTCTCAATCTCGTTAAAACCAGTCTGGCAATTGTTTGTTTAATATGTTGTGAGTGTTAATTAGAGCAATTTGACTCGTACAATGAACAAATAAAATTAAAATAAAGTCTTAATTTGTAATAACACTGTATATAGAAACTTTTAGACTACTTCCAAATAATCATAATACCTACTGAGAAAACACTACCATATTTATCCTCATTCAACTCATGGGCTGAACGTCAATTTCGTCTAATGAAGTTAGTGTGTAGTGAGGAGGTCCGGGTTTATTCTCAGCTTGGTACCCTAAGGGGGATTTACCTAAATAGTTTTATCATTATTATTCCACCCAAATGCTGGTATACATTTATTAAAATTCTACCTTACTTATCCATACCCTATTAGTGTAAGTTAATGTCTAAAGCACGAATGGGTAGTAAGACACCGAGCAAAAATATGGTACCATAGTGACTATATAAGATACCTTAGGGCTCTTTTATTCATGCGATTCGTGTAATCTGACAACCTAAAAAACGGATGGCAAAAACTCGCCTGGTTTGTAAGGTTATTTTATGCATGGGACATTTAGTCGTCCGTTGAACAACCTAGATGGGAAGATGAAAACATTTGATCAGTGTTGCCAATGTCTTGCAGTAGAAGATTGATCCACACGTGATATGCTGCTTATCAGTAGCACGGTCGACCTTAAGAAAAATACGAAAAAGAAGATGCATCCCATTAACAGTGCAAGATACGTAGATAGTGCAGTTCATTATCTGCACGGAAAATTAAGAGACAACAAATACCAGTTTTTCAATTATTTTAGAATGTCTCTTACATCATTTGATGAGTTAGTGGTAACATTCCAAGGAACCATTCTAGATAGGCCACATTTAATGCAGCTTCAACACAACTATACGACGCAATTTGCCGAAACCCTTCACACAACCTGGCCAACAATATAGGAGGTTGGCTGAACTAATTTCTAGAGAGCGGACGACACACAACTCGCACTTTAGCATACAAGGAACTATTCAACGACACGTACAACTTATAAATAAACCGGACGAGTTTTAACCGCATGTGATTCCTAAGACATGGCGGCAAGTTCTTTCAATCGCAATGACAACTAACTCGGGCGACAGAGTGTAAAGGTTTTTATTTGTTCCCATTGATATATAAAAAAAGGACGAGTTTTCCCTTCGGTTGGCGGACGATACGAATCGCATGCATAAAAGGGCCCTTAGAATTAACTTGATACCATAACCATATCACAGACACGTTATTTGAATGTGCCAGATACTACTGGAATATGCAAGATCCTTTTAAAATACAGGCCTACACCAGAAACATAGTTTTTCACCATAATAGTGTGTATTTTTTTGTGATGCACTTACGGACCCTGATAACTGTGCATTGCTCCTAGTATGATAATTTTATAATTAATTGCAACTTTACACGTGAATGTCATTATGGAAGTAACACTTAAGTAAGATAACGAAAACTAAGTCCAATTATTGGTTGGGACAGGGGCTCCCAACTGGTGCACCGCTGGTCTTAGTCCGGGGCGACACGGTTATAGGAAAAACTGAAATTTATAATCTATAGTATCATTTTTAAAGGTTAGTGAAAAAGTGAAACTGAAATCATAACATAGAGGATTAGATGTTTCACCATTATGAACAAACTGTAAGCAAGAGATTGTGACCAAAAGTCCCTACTGGACTAATTTGATAACGTTACAAACAAGGTGAAATTTAAATGGCAAAATAATTTGTTTAACAATAAATATATTTATTAAATACAGAAATAATGAGAATTAGGTTTACAGTAATATTACAAGATTATAAGTTTGAAGCTTGTTGCATAAAATGAGACTTTGTGAAATTTGATTATCTTGCTGTAGCTACAAGGGCTGAGCTGGAGCCAGTCTACAGGTAGAAGTTTTATAAAGGAGAAAACAATTAAGTAGTTATTAACAAAGGTATCGAACAAGATATACATATACATTTTAATCAGTTGGCTTGACTGGGTCTTAAGACAATGTCCTTAAAACACTTTGGATAATGATAAACAATATAAAGATCTGTAGATAACAGTGGTCGATGGCTACCAAAATAGGTGTCAACAAAAATAGTACTACGGCTGGTCTCTTTCCCTTTCGGTACTGCCAAAGCATTCAATAGTACAAACAATTCTAATTGCAATTACACTAAGAGCAACACAAAAACAATAGGAGCCAAAAAACAGGCAAAGACAAAATAGTATTATTTGCGCGGACCCCATTATGACTCAAGTGGAGTTCCACAGGTTGCTCACTCAAGCTAATACTGCACGTGAAGCGTGACTACTAGACCAATTCAAAACATATATCTCCATTAACCCAACTGTGATTTGGAACACAAGACCGACAGCCTGGTTGTAGCCATACTAATATTAAACAGATGCACATTACGTCCATGGTGTCATGAGAAACGTTGGCTCAAAATAAATAAATGGATCTTGTGGAGGTTAGTAAGTCTTTGACTAAGACATTACTGCATTTGAAGCCAAAGGCTCATAACGTAAAGCCTGTATCATAAGGATACAGAGAAACATAGTTGCTAGGACTAATATACTAAATATAATACTAGTCAAAATGAGACTTGTCCTTCAGACTGGAGGACACAATATTTAACCAATTAAATAAACTTTTCCATCTTGAAGTCAACAAGACTTGAAATGGATTAACTGTCCATTCGACATAATATTAAACTAACAAAGAAAAAGAAAGTCAGCTTCGACTATAGACACAGAACATATAAAATATTGAAAATGTCTAAGTAGACATTGTCTTGATTTTTTAAACAGAAAACTAGACTCCAAGTCATAAGGACTTAACAATGTTGCCAGGATACTTAGGTATTTGAAGTATATCCTCCTGGCCAGCGCGGCGGCAGATCTGACGGCCAACACTTAATGGTCATCGTTTACTTCGTTGCGTGACGTTGTAGAAGTTCCTCCTTCGACGCTGGGTTGTAGTAGAATGGATATAACGTGATTCTGAGAAGCAGCCTTATATACTCTAAAACCTGACATGAACGGAACAAAACAAAAAGGGCGATACACTCAGAAATATAGAAAAAGAGAGAGATGGACGAAGGCGGTGGGAAAGAAAAATGACGCAGGAAGAGCCGCTTGGGGAAAAAATTGTTCCTTGGAATGCCTATAGTCTTCTTTGACGGGAATTGGGTCACTGGGTCGATTTCAATCTACACTTCTTTCTTAGCTAGGTGTAGTTATGATAGCACCTGTGGCTGCAGTTAGGCCACCATCATTGAATAATTTGCTTGTCTACCACGTGGCGAATAAATCCAAGAGCATCTTGAAATATTGAGTAGATACCAAAGCATCTTCTATTTAAATATATCCGTTTTTATTATATTTTTTAGGCTCAGCTATTATTTTTATGAGAATTTTTGATATAGAAGTCCTATACTAGCTTTTCTTGTAGGCAGAATGGCAAGGTTATGTAAATTTATCCAACATCATCCAATGGCAAAGGGTATGGATTAAAGTATTTTATTCATAACTATGATAATGTTAATCCTCTTCTTTGATATCTGCTACAGTATTTTTCAAAAGAAAATATTTTTTTGAACAACCACGTGTTTCAATTTAGGGAGATACGTGAATGTATCTAACTGCATCTAGTCAGGGAAAATAAACTTTGAGGTAGACTACTTTTAAATATGTTAATATTACTTCTTTCTTTCGTAAATTATCAAAATATTGATATTTAGTTGTAGATGTCCAATTTGTCTGATTGACATGCTACAAGATCACATATATACTCTATTTTCTTCAATACCTAGGTGGACCACCTCTCACAGCTCACTGATTGGTTGAATTAAGTCACGTGACCACGCCCCCTCGCTCTCTGATTGGCTGTTGGTTTTCCCCCTCCCCTTCTCATGATTCCCCCTAACCCCCGTCCCTACCCCCTAAACCCCTTTTCAATGTTCCAAACATGTTGGTATTTGTATTTTATTGTTTTATTTGTTTTTTATGTGTGTTCAATGGTTATTTATGTATGCTCATTGCTTATTTATTTGTACTCATTGGTTAATTATGTCTGGGTAGGATTGGGATGTTGCGTTGTAGTTTTTTATTTATTTATTGGTGTACAGTCCACGGCGTCGGGCGCTCCTACCGTGACACCGGCATGGAGCACGATCATCTTCTAAAGGTAATGTAGCGTAGAGTGAACACTGGTTTCCTCTCATAAGACTCGCTTGGACTGCCTTTCACTTCCCCTCACTCCCCCCACCCCACCTCCTTCAAAGAATATGTCGCAACCAATTGTAATGATATTGATTTAGATCACTCTAAAATATATAAAAAATCATGGATGAAGGTAATTTTTCTTTAAAGTAACATATGTAGAATATCCTTTTATGATTCATCCATGAAGAAAAACGCGCTTTTCAGAAATAATGTGAAAAGGATTACACCATTAAAATATATATTTTATACCATTTTTCCTGTTAAAGGAACAACTCCGCAGTTTTTGGCAAAAGACGCCAATTCCCTATACCAATAAGAAGCTAGCCTTCACAACACCTGTCACCAGGACTCTTTCTATTAGTTAGTTTATTATGCTTTTGATGAGGGGATTAAGAGGCAAGGGGTATGTCATATATAAGCCATTGTGCGTATGTTTAAGGCATCCGCACAAAAACAAATTGCTCTAACACCCACGCTCACACAATCAACGCAGTTAGGGACTCACAAATGCACTAACACTGGCTCTCGCAGTCACAGTATAACACAGAATACAGAATACGTTAATATCACAAGAGTGCATTGATATAAATAATTTATTTGGAGTATGTATAAGTAATTAACATATGTCATTTGAATAAACCGTGTGTGAATAAACAGCCATCAATAGTCCTCTTTCTTACATTTATTAATTATACCGATTTAATTAGTGCTTGACCACGGAGCAATTAACAGCTGGCTAAATGGTATCTATTCCGTACAGTGATGATAGGCGCTCGACCACGGAGTTATAGACAACCTAAATATAATCACAGCATTATTATATCAGGTTATTAATCCGTAGGTTTACACACTTATGGGGTAATGAGTTTTCCCGGTGTCGTCATCGCAATGTCGCCGCCACCTATGTGATAGTGGTTTGTTCCCTGGTGATGTCGCAACTAGAGAGTATTGAAAAAGCTCTGATTAAGCACAATCAGGGGCCTAGGAAGCCTTACGGTGATTTATAACCTTAGTTAGGAGCCGCTATCTCCCACCCCAAAAGCCTATTAAAATTGGTTGTTTGGTATCGTCCATCGACATGTGTGAATGTAGATATATGTCAGGATTGGAGGAGTAGGGTGGAAATGTTCCAGTATTTACGTGAATTGAGGGAGAGTAGAAACGCACCCCAGTCTACCCGAGCGAGATTAAAACCCACAACCTCCCCTGACATAACAGTATGAATGAAACGTACCCTTTCTGGCAAAACGTGCGATAGGGACGAAAAGAAAATTTGAGTTATTTTTTATTTTACAAGTCTACTAATAAACGCAAATAAATGGTATGACAAAATCGTAAGCTACATACTCTCTCGTATAGATCATTATAGTTAGTGACAAAATATTCAAAATAAGCTATCTGTGATTTTACCTTAAATAATTTTTTCTCTGATAAATAAGTATACAGTATTATTTATCATTACCCTCCCCAGATAGTCATTTGATAAAAAATAGTTCAAGACTTTCTTAAAAAAGGTGATGTGTAAAGCAATAATGACCTGAGCTCGTTTCTACTCTGCTCAATAATATGACCCAGCTACTAGGCCTTGTATCTATGGCCCATAGTTTTTATTGCAAGGGGGCCATCCTTAAATTACGTAAGGCTTTTTTACATGATTTTAGATCCTCCCTCCCTCCCTCACGTGGGTGATCGGAATAATTTTTGTAAGCTCCCTCCCACCTCTCTAGCTTACGTAATTTTTAAAGATTTGGTACGTCATGTTATTTTAATCGTTTAGTTATTTTTAGATATGAGGATTGGTAATATTCCATTTTAGTGGCCACTTGTTCTAAGGCGTCGCTCTCACAATAGTCTAGTCTGTTGATGACTGGGAGGTCATGGCTCAATTATGATCGGGTGGTATTGGCTAAATATTTTCCCACTCCCTCTCCACGCGAATGTGGGCACCTTTCTTCTAAATTGAAACGTATTCATCCCTAACCCACTAGCGTAGTTATTTCATATCTAAAAAGGCAGAATTAATTAAAGAAAGGTACCCACATTTGCGTGGGAGTGTTGAAGGAAATGATGAATAAGATATTCCCAAAATACCTTCATCAGGGATTTGAACCCCAGGAGAGAAACGTCTAGCTGGCTGGGATGGATAGGATAATTTTACTGCTCGAGAGTATGATTGTATCTTGACGTTTTATCTCCCCACGCTTAGTCCAACTTGGTCGCCTACACACTTTACGTCTGGCACTACACTTCTTATCTCTATCAGTTCTAGGAAAAGTTTGCTGGTGGCCTTGACTGATTACCAGTCAGCCAGCCTCCCAATTGTTTAAGCAAACCAGTAATGCTGCCAACCTGATGGCTGGAATTCACCAGTTTGTATAACGTTAGCAACGCCATCTATTTCGAGAGCTGAAAGTTCAACACATCGCCAGAGTGGGTAGGCAGAGCCTTAAAAACCCTCAATTTTGTTTATGCGCCGTACACATGGGTAATGTTCCCATACTTAATTATTTACTGAATTCAGTAAAATTCAACAATTACTATGTCCTCAACCAGCTATCATGGCGACTATTAGCAAAATAAGCTGGACCATACAATTGTGTTTATTGTGTGTGCGTGTCAAGCCCAGCATTACGACAATCGACGGAGGGGTTAGAGACATATAATGAACTGCACCTCCCCCATTTTTATATTTTTTTTCTTTGTGTAAATATTTTTAGATAGTGGGAACAAATGCAGTTTAGGCAAACATATTATATCCAAACTCATATTTTTGGCATTTATACAAACACGATTCAATGATAACATTACATATAGAATGTAATGATCGTTAGTCCGTAACAAAAAATATAATGCATCCACGTTATAAAAATCAAAATCAGACTCGCGGATGATATGAAACTCCTGGCAGGCTCTATTTCTTTGGCTTGCACTATTTCTTATTTTTTTAAAAAAGGTGCTTCACGTGGTTTAAGCTGGGTTAAGTTTGTCACAGTTGAAGACCAGCCAAGCTTGTGGGCTATGTCAGTTTCTATAGATAATATTGCTAGTGACGACAGCCTCTCGTCGGTCATAATAGATCGAGGATAAGTCTAGATCAGTTTTAGCTTTGTAAAACTGCGCTCACCACTAGCAACCGTCACTGGCATGGTCAGCAACATATGAAGTGACACCCGGATACTGGGAAAAGTAGTGCTCATATTTGTTTCCTTTATGTATTGTAAAACATTTTTTGGAGATGAAGAATATTCCACGTTTGGAAGGATATGCCAGAAATGTTTTAATTCTTCCCAGAGTTCCAAGCCATTAATATCCGAGTTACTTCCATCCGTTAGTGTGTTTTGCAGGTTCATGCACTGATACAATAGATCTTTGTCAGTTTCAAGGACACTAGCATTATAACTCTGTGGTTGGCACAAGTCAAACAAAAGTCCCAAATATTTCTGCAGACTTCAAGTTGTTCGAACCGTTGCTTCAGGGAGGTGAGTGCAGTATCAATTATAACAGAAAAAATTAAATTTAAATTGGTCTTCTGGGCGAGCATTTTTGGACTCATCACGAGCTCCATATTAAAACTGTCTTTTTTTTTGTTCACTCACGTGTTGAAGCTGCAAAGGTATGATAAGCTCAAAATTGTTCTGCGAGTTCTTTCGCAATAATAATAGCATGTTCATAGCCAACATGTCTATATGAGGAGACATATTCCACATAATTCTTAGTTATAGAAGTAACAGGAACAATATCCATTGCTGGACTTGGCATTGACTTACTCTTAATATTTACTTGATACAAAATATCATAACATACAACCAGAGAAATCAGGAATTCAAATTTAATCAACTGATCAGCTAAAAAGTGTGCCTTATATTTCAGACCAGTACATGCAATATTAGATTAAAAAATTCGCATTAAAGCATCACAAACATATTTGATATCCATAGCCTTGACACTATTAATCCTGCCTTCCCAGCGAGTAGTGCTTGATAGCTAAGCAGTGAGGCTGGAGACATGTTTCTTCAACATTCCCCAACGTTGAGCGAATGCTGAGAACAACAAATAAATCCTCTGCAGAACACCAACAAGTGTAATGGATAAAAGGTATTACAAATCCTCGCTCCTCCACCATTGGAACCGGCGGAACAGGTCGTTGGCACCAGGGGCGAGCGCCCCACTCGCCTCGCTCGTTGAATGTATATACACTCAACGCCTCGCTCAAAGGCCAGCCCTGTGTGTGTGTATGTGTGAAAAGGAGGGGGTGAGAGAAGGGGGTTCTAAGGCTCTTGGGGAAGTCCCCTTGAGCCTGGATAATACATATTTTTTTCGGAAGGTGAGAGGAAAGGGGTTGGAAGCCCCAAAACAATTCCCCCTTGGTGTGATTCTGAAAACAAGTAGCTGTCATTTAAACTTGTGATTAATTTGATAGTAGCAAGCGTAGATCATAATTTTCAGCGATATTAACGTATAAATGTAAGCGCAGAAAAGATACTAATGTTCACACATTAGCCATGTTAAGCAATTATGTTCCTGTACTTTAAACAAAATTAATCGTAATATCCATGTTTTCAAAAATGTTTGAGTCAAGTGGTTTTAATTGTATGTATTTTATTGGAGCTGTATATTAATAAATGAAAAAGATGTTGTTCTGTTTCAAAGTATACATAAAATTTGTAATTAATACACACAATGCTAATTTTATGAAATAAATTTTATTTTTGTTGGTAACAACAACTTTTCCCAAAAGATGGATGAAAGCAATGACTGCGAGAATGCACGTCACATATTTTTGAGACACCTAGTCTTTTGCTTATTTCATGATAGCTATCATCATTATTTTAATAAGTGTTTTTTATTGAATAATTTATGAAAATATCTCCTGTGTATACGGGACAAAAATAGCCTTAATTATAATAATATACTCATATAACAAAATGGCGGCTAGACTACTAGTTATTGTTAGTTTTGTGGTCCTTTATTTTTATGTTTAAACAGCAAATAAGAAATATTGATTATTTTAAATACTTACTTTTTGGGTTGGGCTGGAGTGGGTCTTATTTTTAGTATCAATAAATATTATTAAATATATAAGAGCTTACATACTAAAGGAAGGGTAGCATTGGATTGGCAGGTCGAAATCGGCTCACTAGTTGTGTAAAGACCATTTTACATTCAGATTTCTTAGGACCAATTTCATAATCAGAATTAGTGCGCCTCAAGTGCAGTGCTATACTTAGTTCAAGACGACACCCACTTAAGGTTGAATGAAATGGGCCATTGTCACCCATGAAACAGGTCTATTCCACTCTGTTCTAGGTATGTGTCGTCTTGTATTTAGTATAGCGCCGCATTTGAGGAGTACTAAGTATGAAACATGAAACTGATCCAAGTCTAAGAAAAGAAGGTTCATTTTATATTTTATTTTTTTATAGAAAAACTAAATTTTTATTTAATTTATTTTTATGGGGGGAAAGTTTCCCTCCACTATAACCCCCTTCCGTAGATCCACGCTATTATAAAGGCAGTACTCACAAACCTGCGGCCCGCGAGACACGGCTGACTGGCCCTTTCGCATATAACACTTTTATACCACTATCCGGCCCACAGTCATGAGCACATAAAAATCATATTTTCTGATCTATTTGTTGTTGTTTAAGAGCAAGAGTTCAGCGATAAATTTATTATTTGGCCGAGTGTTTCAATACTACCTTTGTTGAGTGAGCTATGGGTGAAAACCGGGTATAATATTGATAAATGTTAGTATTGACAGACAGCTCTCAACATAAACCTACCTCTTCAGACAACAGCTAGCGTTATTCTCACTGTGACTTGGTGACAATAGTTATTATTATTATTAATAATAATAATAATAGTTATTATTATTATTAATAATAATAATAATAGTTATTATTATTATTAATAATAATAATAATAATAATTAATAATGGTTGTTGATAGTCTTGTTTTCCTTCACCTCTAACATGACGTGTATTAATCACATCTTGTGAATGTGTGGAATGCCAAGCCTCCACCGTGGTTTGGATCCCACGTTAAAATGTAGGTCCTCCATTTCATCTCACAGCCACCCTGACATTACACATCAGCGTAAGTGCGTACAACTCGAATGGGTAGTAAGACGCGATGCCATCAACAATAATAATGGTTCTTTTTTCCTCCGCCCTTGCAGTGTGTTGGGGCTACAAGTGGGCCCAAGTGAATAATAGTGTAATGCAGGTCAGAGAAATACTCAACGAAGTATTTCTAAAATTAAAACAATTACTTATCTACCTGCTTCAGTGACCGAACGATCTAAGGCATCACTCTCGTTTTAGACTGGCCTGTTGATGACAGGGATATTGGGTTCAAATACTGGTCAGGTCTACTGAGGGTGTTTTTCCCTAAATGGTTCCCCACTCTCCTTCCGTGCAAATAGTAGTAGACTACCTCTAAAATGTTTCATTCCTCATCCCGACCCCATTAGAGTAATTATCATGTGTATAGTTAGTAAAACGTGATACAAAAATAAAAATAAACAAAAACCAAACAAATTACGTATTCAAGGTGATAGAAAACTATAGCATTGTCTGAAATAGTTATACTCAAAATAATTAATTATAAGCACATTAAGATGTAAGGATTGAATCCTACAGGTTACATATATTATAATTGAAAAGAACCTATTTAAAAAAACATATAGATGTATTAATAGAAAAAACAACAGTTAAGAATGCAATGGTTTACAATAATATAGTTAGAAATGCGTATGGATTTTGATCCAATCAGTTAGGATAGAGAATTGAGACTGTGGCTACAAGGGCTGCGTAGTCGCCAGGCCACAGATAGAAGTATTTTTAAAAAGTAGAACAATTAAATAATTACTAATAGAAAAATATATGACAAGATATACATGTAACTTTAAACAAGTTTTGCTTGATGGGGCCTTCAAAATATAATCTATTAAACACTTAGGATAACCAGCTGTTGATAACAGCAGTCGATGGCTAAGAAACAGGTGTCGACAATAAGTACTATGGCTGGTCACATTCCTCTTTGATACTAAGTATATATA
>CABEEJ010005186.1:18722-53199 GCA_901482245.1 Timema douglasi
TCGGGACTCGATCCGCGGCCGGCCGGAAACGATTGAGGTTCTACGCGGCCAGATGAAGCTATCACTTCCGCCGGTAGGGTGACCTGGAATATTCTAGGTGGTGCCAGACGCATTCTTAGCTGTTATGTTTGTTCTATCGTCTTACCCCCTCCTTCCCTTGCCCCGTCTCTCTGTGGATACAATAATGTATATATAGTGATCGCGCTTTTGAATAATCGCTTATTATACCACCGACTGAGCTTGGTAGGGACGGCGACTAGGGGCCGTGATTTATTTTATATTCAAAATTGCATTTTCGGCATAATGGGGGACATCTTGTCTAAATTATTGTTTGGGACTTATAAATATTTAAACTTAGAATTAAGAGATGTTGCGCGCAGGTCAATGCTAATGCGCTTGCATTCACTCTCTCTTTGTACGAGGTTTAATTCATCCTAATTGTACTGTTTGGTTTTGTTATACATACTTAACGTATATTTGATTTAATGTATATATTTTCGATCGCGCTTTGGCGTACTCGGCGTCTCGGGCTTACCGCCCGTCCTTTCTTGTTTGCGTATTGAGTGTATATGGGATTATTTAGTTATCTATTTAACTGGGAGCACAGGGCGCTTAGGTGTTAGAGATGAGACTCGGACTTACGTCTTGTTCTGTTTATGGTTTTGGTTCAACGTTATAATGATTTCTTTAGAGCTAAAGGCACGCAAATGTTTATCTTTTTTGCCTAAATTTAGAAGTATGCTAAGAGTTGCAATGTAGTATCGCTGCTTGCACTTAATGCTATAACCGAAGGAACCATAGAAAGAACCATACATTTCCATGATGGCGATTAATATTACTGTTGAGCTGACAACCAGAATATAACCATATGTTTCCCTTTTTATTTTCAGATATTGTAATGTCAATTAATTCCTTTATCTCAGTAGAGTTATTTAAACCTGAGAGGAGAAGCGCTTCACGCCTTATTGTTATATTTTGCTCTAATTATTCTATTTTGTCCTAAATAAAACAAACTATGTTTATGGTTGATAAAATTCTTGTCTGGTTTTCCCATCACACTTCCAATAATGTTATTTCAAGGTAACAAGAGGCTTACAATATATCAACATAGTCTACAGGACTGAATTACAATATTTGAAAAACAAGCAATAAAGAGACTCGTCCCGCATTCTGAAGGACACAAATATTTAACCAATAAAATGAAGTTTTGAGTTAACAAGTCAACAAGACTTGAAGTTGATTAACTGTCAACTAGACATACTATCAATTCGAAAGAAAATCGTCCCGACATTATACAAAGAACTAAAAGGGTGCAAACAGATATAACTCATCTTTATAACAAAAATTAGATTCTAAGTCATAAGGACTCGTCGATTACTTTACTATACTTAATACATCGAAGTCTGTGGTTCCATCCATAGCTGCGGTGAATCCCACGGCCTAGACTTCATAGGTGTGTTTGAAAATCGTCATCCTGTCTAAGGTGGTGGTGCATCCGACGCCTCAATCTTCATGGTGGACGTGACGATGCTGGAGTCCTTCCTTCAATGCAGGGATACAGTAAACTGGCTATATTGGGTGCTGGGACACGGGCCCTTATATAGTTCCCAACCTGATACGAATGGAAGAAAGCAGAAAGGATAATAAACACAAGAACATAGAAAGGAGAACTATGGACGAAGGTGGGCAGAAGGAGAGAATTAACAAGAAAAATTCACTTGCTGGGAGAGGGAGGAACACGCTTCCTTGGTTTACCACCAGGGTCGTTGATGAGCAGCAGGTCTTTGCGTCGATGCTCATACGCATTTCTTCTCTTCAACAGATCTAGTTATGACAGCACGTGTTGCGGCCATCATTGAATAGTTTTACTGTGGGAGAATCGAATCAACAGACATCCTGAAGATGTGAGTACTCACCAAGGCATATTATATGGAAATATATCTGTTTTAATTATGTTATTCAGGATCCATTATTATTTTAATAAGAATTTGTGATATAGATGTAGTTTACCATATTTTCTTGTCAACAGCATGGCAAGTATATATAAATATATATGATATTATCCAATGGGAAAAGCAATGCGTTAAAGTATTTAGTCATACCTAGAATAATATTAATCCTCTTCTTTGATATCTACTCCCGTAATTAACAAAAGCCAGTATTTTTTGACCAACCACGCGTTTGAATGTTTGAAGGTAAGGAGAAACGTAAATTTATTAGACTGCATCTTCAGAATAGACTCATTTAAATATATGAATATAGTTTATTTCTTGCATAAATTATTGAATTATTGAATTTTTCAATTGTAGATGTCCAATCTATCTGATTGACATGCTACAAAGCTATAAATATGTAGCATCAAATATCTGGTGTAAAGCCACATCAGTGGGCACGCTGAATAAACGTCAGGTTCGTTTGATCATTTTTCCGGTGAAAGGGAGAGATGGGTTGGAATTCCGGCCAGATTTACGGAGGGTGAATTTCCTAAATAGTTTCCCACACTACCTCCACACAAATGCGTAATCATTTCCTCTCAATTCTACAATTCATTATCCATGGCGTGATTAAAATATGTATCGCCCGAGTAGGTGTTAAGGCTATTATCATTTTTAGGTGTCTTACGATAGGTCCATTCCCTTTGTCAGTAAACTTAGACCGCCAATGCGCCCTGTCCTCTGTCGCCTTACTAAGTTCCTCTTTCTCTCATCAAACTTTCCTTCTATTACGTCATATAAAAGACAGTTCATCCTAATGATGTGTTCTATCAGGTTTGCTTTGCACCAAAGAATCACATTCAAAATGGTTCTTCTTCATTTGTCACCCTGTCCGTCCACCTAATCTTCTCAAGTCTTCTCCAACACCACATTTAAAAGCTTTTCAAATATTTCTTTTCCTTCTTCCTAAGAGTCCAAGTTTCTACTAAATTCTGTACGATGGTCCAAATATAGCATTCCATCCCTTTCTTCCTCAATTCCAAACTCAACTTGCTGGTCAGCAATAACCTCTTCTCGTTGAGACTTTCCTTGGCCACGGCGATCCTCGACCTAGTCTCCTTGGTGTAGTAGGCATCCCTTGTCATCAGACTTCTCAGTTACTTGAACTGCTCTATGTTTTACAACTCATTCTAAGATAAGAATAATAATAGAATAAAACTAAGTAAACGTGTTTCTAAAGGTTCAACAGAAAATAAGTTAGAGATGCACACAAAATAAACTTTTTAGGGTCGATAAAAATATTTAGTTACGGACTAAATCAAGCCACAATAATTGTAAGCTGTATGGATATACTTATGATCATTTCACCTGTATATTCATGATAACTTTTTGGTTTTTATCACCGCGTTTTACTACCTATGCAGGAATTTTAAAGGTTATCTACCCGCATTTGCTTGGAAGGAGAGTGGTAAACCATTTAGTGAAAAACCACCTTCAGTAGACTTGATTATAATTTGAACTCCGATCTCCTCGTCATCAGCAGGCCAGTCTAACACAGGAGTGACACTTTAGAGCAGTGGTATTTAACTTTTTCTTGTTCGCGTACACCCAAATATAGTTTTCCCCCAAAGTTGTGGGTGCACAATACAAGTTATACGTACTCTATCCTTTCATCTAGGGGAGAGGGAATAAAATTGTGCTTCCAGATAGAAAGTCCTTACGTACAAGTCTATTGTGACTAACACAAATATGGCCCTACCAGGAGGGCCACGTGCATCCTCCAACATCCCCCAACTAGATTCCTTAAGCCAAGAACAGACACAATACCCAGACCCCCGGTCGTTAATTCATCACTGTGAAAGCGGAAACCAGCATTTCACCAATGATACATTCTGCGGCCATGTCGAGGATCAAACCCGGGACTAAGGCTTAGTAGGCAGACACGCAACCAATTGAGCTGAGGCGTCGGACATTGTGGTTAAGGTAATCAACACAAGTTTTGGGTACCCTGGTTCGACTCCTAGAGGTGCTTCTAATGAATATATTTACTTGATGTAAATGTGTTCGTCCTGCTATCCAATTAGTAAATATCTAAGCGCTAGGGATGGGTGTGTAGTATTATGAGTGTCCTAATTTCGGTCAGTGTGTAAGTCGTGTATTGCTATAATATATTTTTGAAAAGTGCATGTCAAATAATCCACTTAAAAATAAGAAATTGCGTGTAGCTATTAATATATTTTCCCTCCCTCCACTCGTTCTGACAATACGAATTAACTACAAATTGGCGTGGAGTGAGAGTTGAAAACAATTTTCTAAGAACCACCAGCACACCCGGCTGGGACTAAAACCCCGATCTCTCCCGTCATCGGCAAACCAGACTATATTAGCTTGATATTTAGTCTGCGTGACCCAGTGCCACTGCAAGGGGGGTGTGAGTAGGGCGATGGCCCCGGGTGCCTTGAACAAGGAGGCACCGATAGGTGCCCTTCGTAGGCATTTGTGTTAGTAAAACGTTTTAAAATGTAAATATCGAATATATTATAAGGGCATTAGATCACATTCCAACGGATAATATCTCCAATTTTTTTAAGATAAATCTTGTAAACATTGAAAAAAAATATTGTAAAATGTGTTGCTTCTAACAGGCCTCGTGATGAACCTTTTACTTCTACCCACTATCCACATCTTCTAACAGGCCTCGTGATGAACATTTTACTTCTCCCCACTATCCACATCTTATAACAGGCCTCGTGATGAACCTTTTCCTTCTCCCCACTATCCACATCGTCTAACAGGCCTCGTGATGAACCTTTTCCTTCTCCCCCACTATCCACATCTTCTAACAGGCCTTGTGATGAACCTTTTCCTTCTCTCCACTATCCACGTCTTATAACAGGCCTTGTGATGAACTTTTTCCATCTCCTCATTATCCACATCTTCTAGCAGGCCTCGTGATGAACCTTTTCCTTCTCCCCACTATCCACTAGCTTCTGACAGTAACAGGCCTCGTGATGAACCTTTTCCTTCTCCCCACTATCCACATCGTCTAACAGGCCTTGTGATGAACCTTTTCCCTCTCCCCACTACCCACATTTTCTAAGAGGCCTCGTGATGAACTTTTTCCTTCTCTCCACTATCCACTAGCTTCTAACAGGCCTTGTTATGAACTATTTCCTTCTCCCCACTACCCACATTTTTTTAGAGGCCTCGTGATGAACTTTTTACTTCTCCCCACTACCCACATCTTCTAACAGGCCTCGTGATGAACCTTTTCTTTCTCCCCACTACCCACATCTTCTAACAGGCCTCGTGATGAACCTTTTCCTTCTCCCCACTATCCACATCTTATAACAGGCCTCGTGATGAACCTTTTCCTTCTCCCCACTATCCACATCTTCTAACGAATTGGCTGAGACAGTGAATAGACAGACATTTAGACAACAAATCAATAAATATTTTGATTGCATTAATTATGATTTATAAAAGTGAATAGTGAATGACTACGTAGTAATATTCTGAACATTCCACAACTACAAAAACATTTTTTGATGAGCTACTTCCGATTTTTCGAATTGTGCGAATAAAATATCGTATATATAATCAAATATATTTATTTAACCCCTGGGCCCATCAACCATGGTGTCAGGTGACAGGTATTTGTTATGAGTAATTGTGACTATTTGAGATAATAATAATAATAATAATAATAATAATATTTAGCACCGCGTCTTACTACCCGTCCGGGTTATACGCTTTATGTACTAATTACTCTAACGGATTAGGAACTGGGAAGATTGAATTAGAGGAAGTGAACCCGCATTTGCGTGGAGGGAGAGTGGAAAACCACTTAGGAAAAACCATTTTCAGTTCACCCGACCGAGATTCGAACCTTGATCTCCCCGTTCTCAGCAGTAGAGCTCCACACGACAAGCACGATAGCCAACTACGCCACCGAGGCGGGTGAGAGATAATAACATTATTATAAATTGCGAAGCATAACTTTTGGTTGATCTAAAGAGTGTGTTTTGATTGGTGACACTTTGCGCAATAAAGGTTGCGCCACTTGTTTTCCCCCCATAACAATAACCCTTTTAGAATGATGGTGTTAATATGAGATGGCGTGAGTGGTTGGTATGGCAGTAGAAGGGGGGGGCGGGGGTGGCTCTTCTTTCAAGGCTGCCTCGGGCACTGACTTCCCGCGCAGAGGGTCTGCCGTGATCACCAGAGTGGATCAAGTGGTTTGTTTGTGATTTTGTATCGAGCTATTACAGTATCAATCATAATATTGGATCTTAAGTGTATTTCCCAATAACACTTAACCTGTTATCTTCTTAATAATCAAAATAAATAACGTCTACGTCAAAAGGCTATTGTACTTTAATTTCAGACTCTTGTATCTTCTTAAACATATTTCAAAACATATTTTTGTCCTAATCTAAGGTGAGCTAATTTAATTTTTCCTATAATAATAATAATACTAATAATAAATCTTTTCACGCACTATTATTGTATAAAAGGAGCACTCATGAATGGTTCACTAATGTATCAAGCTTGGTTAGCAAACATGGAGTGCCGACATATATACATATTTGCCGTTATTCTTGTGTGCTTCAATGTAAGTACATCTTTATTAATCTCAACAGGGGTGGACTGGGACACTAAGAAACATCCCAGTGGGACCGTATGATTTAGGCCGCCGAAACTATTTTAAACTAAAATAGTTATACATTCAATTCTAAACGATCATTGTTATTACATTCTATTCATGATAAATGAGAGAAGGCCGAGAGGAAGACCAATGGACAGGTGACTGAAGGGAGTAAGGAGGAGTGTGAAGGAAGGAGGAGAAGACTGGCCCAAGGTAGAGGGAGAGAGATGGTGGGAGGAAAGGAAGACCAATGGACAGGTGACTGAAGGGAGTAAGGAGGAGTGTGAAGGAAAGAGGAGAGGACTGGGCCAAGGTAGAGGGAGAGAGATGGTGGGAGGAAAGGAAGACCAATGGACAGGTGACTGAAGGGAGTAAGGAGGAGTGTGAAGGAAAGAGGAGAGGACTGGGCCAAGGTAGAGGGAGAGAGATGGTGGGAGGAAAGGAAGACCAATGGACAGGTGACTGAAGGGAGTAAGGAGGAGTGTGAAGGAAAGAGGAGAGGACTGGGCCAAGGTAGAGGGAGAGAGATGGTGGGAGGAAAGGAAGACCAATGGACAGGTGACTGAAGGGAGTAAGGAGGAGTGTGAAGGAAAGAGGAGAGGACTGGGCCAAGGTAGAGGGAGAGAGATGGTGGGAGGAAAGGAAGACCAATGGACAGGTGACTGAAGGGAGTAAGGAGGAGTGTGAAGGAAAGAGGAGAGGACTGGGCCAAGGTAGAGGGAGAGAGATGGTGGGAGGAAAGGAAGACCAATGGACAGGTGACTGAAGGGAGTAAGGAGGAGTGTGAAGGAAAGAGGAGAGGACTGGGCCAAGGTAGAGGGAGAGAGATGGTGGGAGGAAAGGAAGACCAATGGACAGGTGACTGAAGGGAGTAAGGAGGAGTGTGAAGGAAAGAGGAGAGGACTGGGCCAAGGTAGAGGGAGAGAGATGGTGGGAGGAAAGGAAGACCAATGGACAGGTGACTGAAGGGAGTAAGGAGGAGTGTGAAGGAAAGAGGAGAGGACTGGGCCAAGGTAGAGGGAGAGAGATGGTGGGAGGAAAGGAAGACCAATGGACAGGTGACTGAAGGGAGTAAGGAGGAGTGTGAAGGAAAGAGGAGAGGACTGGGCCAAGGTAGAGGGAGAGAGATGGTGGGAGGAAAGGAAGACCAATGGACAGGTGACTGAAGGGAGTAAGGAGGAGTGTGAAGGAAAGAGGAGAGGACTGGGCCAAGGTAGAGGGAGAGAGATGGTGGGAGGAAAGGAAGACCAATGGACAGGTGACTGAAGGGAGTAAGGAGGAGTGTGAAGGAAAGAGGAGAGGACTGGGCCAAGGTAGAGGGAGAGAGATGGTGGGAGGAAAGGAAGACCAATGGACAGGTGACTGAAGGGAGTAAGGAGGAGTGTGAAGGAAAGAGGAGAGGACTGGGCCAAGGTAGAGGGAGAGAGATGGTGGGAGGAAAGGAAGACCAATGGACAGGTGACTGAAGGGAGTAAGGAGGAGTGTGAAGGAAAGAGGAGAGGACTGGGCCAAGGTAGAGGGAGAGAGATGGTGGGAGGAAAGGAAGACCAATGGACAGGTGACTGAAGGGAGTAAGGAGGAGTGTGAAGGAAAGAGGAGAGGACTGGGCCAAGGTAGAGGGAGAGAGATGGTGGGAGGAAAGGAAGACCAATGGACAGGTGACTGAAGGGAGTAAGGAGGAGTGTGAAGGAAAGAGGAGAGGACTGGGCCAAGGTAGAGGGAGAGAGATGGTGGGAGGAAAGGAAGACCAATGGACAGGTGACTGAAGGGAGTAAGGAGGAGTGTGAAGGAAAGAGGAGAGGACTGGGCCAAGGTAGAGGGAGAGAGATGGTGGGAGGAAAGGAAGACCAATGGACAGGTGACTGAAGGGAGTAAGGAGGAGTGTGAAGGAAAGAGGAGAGGACTGGGCCAAGGTAGAGGGAGAGAGATGGTGGGAGGAAAGGAAGACCAATGGACAGGTGACTGAAGGGAGTAAGGAGGAGTGTGAAGGAAGGAGGAGAGGACTGAGCCAAGGTAGAGGGAGAGAGATGTTGGGAGGAAAGGAAGACCAATGGACAGATGGCTGAAGGGAGTAAGGAGGAGAGAAGAGGGGAATGGGCCAAGGTGTTGAGAGAGGTAGGGAGAGGAATGGAGGAGGTGGAGAGACTTATGTTCCAAACAGACCCAGTCAGTTCCTGGAAGCTGTTCATGATGGTGATGTTAAAAATCTTCAATGAGTGAGTCTGAGAGTGCCCAGAATACACCATTTGTGAAAGTGAACTATGGAAAATGTAGAGCCTTCCCGTTTATTGTTTCTTGATGTTGTTTATAAACAAATTCTTAAGTAAAAAATAGAATATAATTTCTCTATCGAATACTGACTGTAACTAACTTTGAAATCTCAAAAGTAGCGGGGGTGTTTTTACAAACTTAAATATTTAGAAAATAGACTCCCAGCTATTGTCTTACAATTTAGAAGGTTTTTTCCTCGTGTCAATAGAAAGTACAAGATTATGCTTTAAGTGGACAATAGTGACTTTATTATCGATAATGTATCTGAAATGGCCTCTGAATTAAGTTTTCAACAACAACAAGTACTACTACTACTAATAATAGTACCTCACTACACCACTTCAGCTTCCTCTGAAACACGGATACGGTGGTATTCATTAATGCATGTCAATATCCACTTTTAGTCCGCCAGTCTACCTCTGAATTTATATTATTTGTATCATTACTTTCACAGATGGACTAGTGGACAAAAGAATAAGGTCTTAAGAGCCATCCAATCCCCTTTACGACCCGAAACGTTTTTATTCGTATACCGGTAGATTGGTTGACACCTGAGACTAGACTATAAATACAGAAGTCTCGTTTTGTCTGGTACGTCAGTGATGGAAATATCGTTTGAACTCCAGTCGGACGTACTAAGGTGGATCTTACGTTAAATAGTTTCCCATTATCTCTCCCCGCAAATGTGTGTACACTTCCTCTATATTCTACATTACTTATCCATACCAAAATAATATGCCGACAGCCCGGATGGGTAGTAAGACACGATCATTTTACATTTTTACAATTATATATTTATGGCTTGGGGGGCCCTATCTTCATATCTTTTTGGGGGCTCTTTGTATTCAGTTATGTATAAGCCTATCATTAATATAATACTCAAAAGTCAAAACTCCGTGTTAAAACGTAACTATGTAAAAAAAAACTTTTTTAAGCCCCATGCTAATGAGCTAGGAATATGGAGGGTTGAATTTAGAGAAAGTGTACCCACATTTGTGTGGAGAGAGTGGGAAACCATTTAGAGAAAATCACCCTCAATACACCAGGCCTGGATTGAATCACAATCTCCTCGTCATCAATAGTCTATGGCAAGAGTGACGCCTTAGACCATGCGACCACTGAAGTGAGCAAAAAAAACTGTTCATTGTAAGAAAGGTATTAGGAAAGTTATTTTCCCCTGTCAGAATTCTGCTATATATAGTAGTAGATTTTGATAGGAAACAAGATCTTTCAGACGTTCCTTTCTACCATATTCCATTATACACCATAGCACGTGGTTTCAAGTATTATATTAATAATGTGTATTTATGTAGCATATAAATATATATTATATATAAAAATATAATACAGATGATTATATATATATATATATAGATAGATAAATATGTGCGTATAACGTGCGTGTAATGTGCGTGACCTTGGTAAAAACGTGTCATATGCACTGTCAGTTTAATTAGGTGTACCTAAAAATAAAAAATATCATGCAAGATAAACAATTTTACTAGTGATTACTGTTGGATAGTAATATCCAGCAATTTAATTTCCTTAGTACATTGTTGGGACTAAAAACCATCCAAAAATGTAATATTCACACTCTATTTACTAAATATTTCATTGGTCTTGGTACTCGCCTCACGGCCCAATTTTTGTGGTGTCAAACAAACCAAAATCAAGTCAATCGATTATTCTTGAGTGATAAAAATCAGTAGCACAACTTTCTTCGGAGGTGAAGTAAAGCCGTTTATCTCATATCAATTGTGGCATGTCAAAGAACCCCGTAAGGTATGTGAAAATAGCTTTACTGACAAAATTGATAGGCTCATAAATTTTCTTGTGTGCTGATAAAATCAGTCTGTCTGCTCAAATTAATAAAAAAATTAAAAAACTCATATTCCAATAAAATCTTTCTAGCTTTTTTTTTATTACAAAAATACCCTAACACAAATTAAGACAACTTGTACATATTTTGTTGGTTGTTTGTAGGCACTGGAATCAGCTTCTGTGCTACCGACTCATCGTAACTGGGAAGATGACTTCGACAAGACAATCACCAAGGCTCAAGCAGAGGTTGACAAAATCAAGGCTTGGATTGATGACCAGAGTCAGCAGCTACAGACCAAGGCCACTGCTTCTGTGCAGGACGTTTTTAAGGTGTGCAACCATCCCCCTCCAGATTACATCAGTGGCAAGAATAGAAGTTAAGCTTATTACTTCTTGACTGCGCATGCGTATCATCTGCTTCTGTGCAGGACGTTTATATTGTGTGCAAGCAACCATACTTCTTCAGCTATTATGACAAGGAAGCAGTAGCAATAGAAATTTATTGACGCATGATGGGAGGGGAAGATGAATCGAGAAATGGAGAGCATTTTGAGGGCTTGGTCTCCTGAGAAAAAGGGGGCCTGCACCCTTCCCCCTACAAAATGTTTGAAAATTGAGTGCTTCTAGAAACTATAATAAGTGTTCCTCATATGTATTGTTTGTTTTTTTAAATTATTCCTATCGAAACCGTTTGGAGTGGTTCTTCTCAGAAATATTTGGGTAATTGGATGCCCCTACAAACTATTCATAATGACTATCTGAATTTTTTGAAAATTATTTGCCTTCAGAAGCCCCTTGGAGTGGTCCTTCCCCAGAAATTTGTATGTGCCTAGAAGCTATTTAAAATGAGCCTCGCCTAGGTATCGTTTTAAAATTGGAAACCTATGGAAGCTATTGGAGTTTGATATAAAGTCATTCCTTAGCTTCGTATTAGAGAATATCAGAGGGGAGTGAAATAATCTACTTCATGGATTGATTCTAGTGGGGGAGGCAAATTATGTAAAGGGTGGGGAGAAATGCCTCCTCCAGCAAAATTCCGCCACCTCTGGAGTTGTGCATAAACAATACACTAATTACTTCTAGACTGAGCTTGCGTAGCCACTAGCCACTGCTTTCATGCAGTTTGTTTACAAAGTATCAGTCATCACATTGTATAATATCAGAGTAAATGATAAACAGATTTATTACTCCTAAAATGCACACGCGCGTGACTGTCCACTCCAACTCAGGATATGACCAAAACCATTTATGGACTGTGGGATAAAGATTACAGTATAGTGGTTCAATTAGCTGTAGACGCTCTCTAATAATAATAATAATAATAATAATAATAATAATAATATAAAAACAGACAGGTTCAAAGATAAGTACCAACATAGATGAATGTAATTGTAATGTGGAAAAAATTATAAGCAAAATTATAAGTATTCAATTTTCCAAATCATAACATATTAATAATAGGTAGATATCATATTATATTATTAACTATATGATTCAAAACTTCAACTTATGAAATAATTAAATTACTTATTTTGCAAGTTTATTAATATTTATTGCCTTAATATACAATTAATTCTTCCATATTATTCTATAGAAGTCAATTTCTCAGGTCCATGTGGTATTTCATAGCTTGGAGGATTCCTTAGAATTAATATTAGGGTGACCAAATCATGGCACGCAACTTGTGTTCTCTTGGCCAGTCAATCTCAGCGTGGCTTTAAATAAATATTATAGGATCATCTTGATTATCAAAAAACTTACAACACCAAATAGAGCTCAGTATTCTCCTTAACTATATATTTTACGGTCAACAATGAAACTTTATTTTACTCTAATATTGATCCTAGGTAAAGATTTTAAAATTAAAATGATACTTTATTATTTTCTTTGTGGCCACACTGCTCTAGAGGAACTTCCTGTTTCCTTCTGTATGTTTTTAGGACTTTAACGATGCTTTAAAGCAGGCTCAAGATAAAGGAGCTACGATGGGTATTGACGTGAGTAGTTGTGTTGATGGTAAGCAGGAGACGGCGGACTCGGAGGTGCAGGAGTTGGTGCAGGCAGCCTTCGCATGCGCCACCAACGAGCTAAACTCTGCAGTAGACTTGGCCAGCAATCTCCTCGACCAAATTGAGACTATTAAAAACAAGGTGAGACTTCCGTGAAATCGTAAATATAGAAATGTGAGTCAACAATATAATTGAAGGTCTGCGAAAATGTATACTGAATCTACAATTAGGTATTAACATTTGAGTTAAACCGTCCAATATTTTATTTTACCAGAAACCATAGTAGAGTCTTAGCGGTAAACACATATCCATGTTAACATTATAGGCTAAATAAAACGCTTTACTAGGGTCTAAGATATTTGACAATGATACAGTTACAACACCAAGAGTTTCTCCTTTACCCAAGCTAGATTTTGCAACGAGAAAAATAACCGACCTCGTGATATAGTGGTCAAAACCCAAGGCTGCTGACCCAGAGGTCCTCTGTTCAATTCCAGGCCGGTACCAGGGAAGTTTTCCTGAAAGAGGAAAATTACCCATGATCACCAGGGTTTGGATTAGCCTTAGTTACGATTAAGATCTTAATTAGGTTTACACCGTCATATTAACTATCATCATCACCTCATCTCATTGGGACATGGAAAGAGCAGCCACGGAAAGAATGTACGATTAGTACATTCGGGCGTCGCCTGGGCAATGGTACATTAGTACTGGCTAATATTTCCACTACTGGGCTACTGATTTATGTAGCTCAGACATGGCATTATTACTATTACCATCATTATTATAATAGACTTATAAAACGACATAAATTGTATTTAATAATGGTCTCCTTAAAATGGAAAGTCTATTAATAAACCTAAGACTAAATCCATATCTTTTACAAGGAAAACTAATCCTATATTTTTACTTATAAATTGGGCAATGAAAACATAGTTCTCCCCCTCTATAGCAATGATCTCGGTGTTCTCCTGGACAACAAACTCTACTTCTACTATCATGATGACCATATAATACCCCAATCATTGAAATTACTTGGACTTATTAATTTATTACCTCATCATTTAAGAAAGTTGACTGTTTTTTTGTGTCTGTACTATGCCCTGGTTATAATATGCTACTGTTGCTTGGAACTCCATTACCTTAACTGACTCTCTTAGGTTGGAAAACGCCTAAAGAAAACTTGTCGCTGCGTGCTATGATACATTCTTTACTAACCAGATTTATTATGATTAAGAAAGAATTAGAAACTCTTAGGGGTCCAAACTCTCTTCTCGCGTGGACCTTACTGTGATTCCCTTTTTGTTTTTAATATTTTCAATAGCCGGATTTCTTGTAAATTTGCCCTTGATCATGTAGGTATTCATGTCCTTTATCTGGCCTCACAAAACTTTTAAGAAAAATCTCAATAGCTGCAAAGTGATGCCTATAGGCTGTTGTATCCACAGCGCCAATTATAGGTTTGTCGAGTTCGACTTTTATCATAAAAGAAAAGACAAACTCGGAGAGCTATTTAAGAAACGCCCTTATCCTTAATCCACTCTATAGAGGGTCTTCTATAACAATTTAAATTTAAACTACTCTGCTTTATTTGTGTGCATATTGTTACTAATTTTTAAATACCTAAGCTTTACTACTCTTTAGTTATATATATTTTTTTACCTATTTATCAGTGTGTATAATTATTTATCTATGCTTGTTTATCATATTTTCTTATGTTAATATACGTGCTTGTTAGGTACTTGAGTACTTTTGAGTGCTGGCTGACCTGTCATAGGTGTCACGACTGTTGGCCAGCACTATAATAGCGAAGGAAATTGAAATTATTATAATTATATCTAAGTTAGATTTTACAAAAATAAAAGTTGGTATTAAATGTTTTGTCGCCTATAATCGCTAGTCACATGACGCTGTTCTTAGGTGGTGGAGATCGCGGCGGATTTAGAGGACTGCAATCACAAGAACAAGCTGAAGAAGGCGGAATGTATAGCTAAAGAGACGGCTAAAGCTGTGGAACAGGCGGCGAAAGTGGAAATTGATGTGAGCGGATTCATCTCTAAGGAGACCCTATTGTTCGAGGAGCTGGCCCCAAAACTGCTTGCTTGCGAAGCAGTGCAAGTGAATGCCGCGGAACAGGAGGCTAAGCAGCTCGAGAGTGACCTTGAAGCTTGTATTATCAGTAAGGGCATCACTGGCTGAGACTCAATAGCACAAACATTAGCTACTTCAGATTGTAAATAGTAATACTATTATTATTAGGTGTTCTGTCTTACGACAGGCCCATTCCTTTAAACAACGAACTTAAACACCCTGTCCTCTGCCTCCTCCTTCACCTCCCAGAATTTTCGTATTTCCTTCAAGTCTTCCAATATTTGAATCCTCTGTCTTTCTAAGCCCCTCTTTCCCACAACCTTGCCTTCTATGAAATTGTGCGTAAGATAGTTCTTCCTAAGGATGTTCTCGATCCACTTTGCTTTGCAGCGAAGAATTACATTCAAAATGGTTCTCTTTACTCCCATTCTTCTTAGGACTTCATTTGTCCCCCTGTCTGCCCACTTGATCGTCTCAAGTCTATGCCTTAACACATTTTTACACATTTTATAAAAAGTGAATTTGTTTTTAATAAAGAATACAATGCCAAAATAGAATCTTCATTGAAGAAATGTACCCTGATAATCTTCTACGTCAATACTTATAAGACTTGGAAATTATCACATAAAATAATGTATATGAATGAGTAAACGAGATAAACACAACAAGGAGTTCAAAGTGAAAATAAGAACACATTCTACATAATAGTCTTATTATTACTACAAATAGCAGGACCAACACGAACCATAGGATAACCATACGTACTGTTTGCAACACAGTACTTTTATGTAGGGGGTGTCCTACAGAACAGGTGCCAGTACATTCATGATGAAACTCAGTGTTAACTTGAATTGGCAATTAAAAGGGAGTTTTAGTGATTAGTTTTGTGTTTCAAATATTCTTTTCCTCTGCATTTATTATTATTAGCGTATTCACCGAACTGGTAGTAAGATGCGGTGGTAAGTATTCGTATTTTTACCTACTCAATTTATCCCTTTTTTCAGAAATATATATACACACGACGACACTGTCGCCAAGTTACGTGACGCCCTTGTACAGGATGGGTTAGAAAGTGTTGACATGGTTAATAACAATATATATGCACTATATTAACTACCAAATGATTCAAATTAAACTTAAAGCAACAACAAAAGATTGACAGTTTTCTACAAATCCTTGATTTTTTGTTGTTGTAAGCAATGTCTTTAAGATGGCCACAATTATATGCAATCAATTGTTATACGCGCTTCTCAAACCTTGACATGACTTTGCGCAATTTCTCTTGATGAATTGCTTCAACGGCCACCACATAAGAAAAAGTCTGGAGCTGTTAAGTGTGTTGAATTCAATGACCAAGCAATATCCCCGAATCGTGAAACAAGGTACCCAGTAAACATTTTGTGAAGACCCTCCATTGATGTTCAACCTTTCTGACCCTTGAACTGCAACGTAAGGGGATGTATACCAGCAACCTGTGGTTCCATCAAGATAGGACAACGACTCACACAGCACGAACATCAATGGAGGTTGTCAACAAAATGTTTCCCGGGTATCTAATTTCAAGATTCGGGGACATCTCTGGGCCACCACGTTCCTCGGCTTCAGACTTTTCTTGTGAGGCATGTTAAGGACTCGTGTCTACGCCCAAGAACAATTCAGGAACTTCTAGAAAGAATATTGTGGTGGCAGTTGAAGCAATTCAACAAAAGAGACATTGCGCAAATTCATGTCAAGATTAGAGAAGCGCGCACAGCAATGCATTGCAAGTAATGGTGGCCATCACAAGGACATTATTAAAAACAAATTCAATGGTATGAAGAAAATTGACAATCATTTGTTTATTAATTTGAACATATTTTAGTAATAAAAATATTAAATATAAGGTGTTATTAAATGAGTAAACACTTTCTACCCCACCCTGTATTTTGGCGTGATGGCAAAGCTTGCATAGCAGTAGTGTGTATAGTCTGATTGTCATAGGAAGTCCATTATTTGAAAACGGGAAAATAATGTTACCAAAATGGCGAGAATAAAAATATTAGAATTTTATTTACATCATTAACCGGTTTAATTAATAATGTAAGAATAAACTATACAGTAATCCGTATGGAAGTATTAATGGAAGATTTTGATACATTTTTAACTTAGAAAACAAATAATTTCAAATTTTATTGACTCCAAAACAAAGGAAAGAGGATGGGGAAAGGAATGCGAGTTTGCGGTTTGGAAGGTGGAGGGAGAGGGGGGAACAGTATGACAAAGTAAGACCAGTAACTACTAACTAGCAGCAGTAATGGCTAAAGGTATTCCGATTATTATCTTTAACGTCACCACTGAGTGTTAAAATCAAGACTATGTGACGTTCTGGAATGGAGGGGAAAGGCGCCTCAACGCCCATACCCATCAACACTACTCGCTAAAGAAATCTGTCACCAAGGGTTTCCCATTATTATTTTCCCAAGATACAGTGCGAGCCAAATTTTCACTAAGAGCGGGCCACCAGTTGGACCACACCGTATTAAGTGAACTAAATATTATGTCAACGAACCTTCAATCAAATATGTGGACAAATGCCAATTAAGTGAAATATTAACTTAACTTATTTTTTATAATAAAACGTGTGTAATATGGAGAAGACCCGTTTCAGTGTGGCCGCATAGTCTAAGGCACTATTATCACAGTTAACTAGACTGCCGATGACTAGATCAAGCTTTCAATCCTAGTAAGGTGTATTGAGTTTTTTCTTAAATTATTTTCCACTCTCCCTCCACGCAGATTTGGGTTCACTTCCTCAAATGCAACCTTACTCATCCATAAAAAGCATTTACGTAATAGTACATATGCGAATAACCCGAAAGAGTAGTAAGAGACGGTGCTAAAGAATATTCAAAGGAGGGGAAACTTTTCCATTAATGACCATTTCTTTTAACTTCAATATGGTGCTTAATTTATATTAATACCCATTCTGGAATCCATACCACTTGATATTGCCCGAGGAGCCTCACAGTTCCCTTCCGGATAAAAAAAAATATCTGATGCAATTCTGCAATAGCCGAGACAGTACGGTCCATTAATTAGTTTAGATATTGCTGACAAACAATGTTGTTGTATGTCATATTTTATAAACCTACCAGTGTTTTATCTTTAGATCCTATTAGTCAGATGGTTTTGAAGGATTGTTATTTTACAATACTACCATTGATGTACACAAGGGGATATCGCTTTGCATGTGAAAGGTCCTGGGTTCAATCCCCAGTATCTCCAATATTTTTCCCTTATTAATAGTTTTTTTAACTTTAATTTCATCATTTAATAATCGTGAAATTAGGTAAGAATTTTTTATTTTAAAAAATATCAAATTATCACTAAATATTAGGTAAAAGGGAACAAGAGTAGAATAGAGGAATGCAAGTCACCTAAGTGAGATTATCGCTACAGACGGGAAACCAGTCACTAAAACTTAAATGTTTATTGTAACTTATTACCGAGAAATATTTATTCTCTCATATTACCGGTATTAGAAATAAAATTATAAATATAAAAATTTAAACAATTATTTACACTGAAAAGTGAACTCACTGCTTCAACCGGTATTCCTTAACCCCGCGAGTAGCAGTGGTCAGTGTTTTTCACACAATTTATAATATATAAAAGCTAATCAAGCTAGAACAAACCTTTATATATTGAAATATGTTCCATTCTTGTATAAAAGCGTTAATAAGATATATTATTTATTGAAAAAAATACAATTGTTTTTATAGACAGAAAACACATGTAACAATAGATTAGTTACAGTCACAATCATCTCACATATCCTATCCATCAGGAGACGCCCATCTAGAACAGTCAACGTGAGCAGAAGAAGTGCACTGTTGCCACATCTAACCATTCTTACCACACTTTACGCTTGTCCTTCTTTGTCTATAGGTCATATATTCATCGTCATCACAACCTTTTCGTTCACTTAAATTATATACTTCTGATAAACTCAAATCGAAACCTTTACTCCAATTCCTTTTGGTCAATTTTTTCCTTAGCATTAGTGTTTTTCTTCCTCTTTTAATGCTTTCATTTTCTTTTCCCTTTTTGTTTTAGCACCGAATCTTGCTGACCGTTTGGATTATTCGCTTTCTTCTTCTCCTTTTTCTTAGCTTCGAGTATTGTTTTCAGCTGTTTATCTGTCAGGATTTCTAAATGCTACTTGGCTCGTTTTCCTTTGTTTTAGATTTAATAACATGTTGAAAGAATCGGCCAATTTTTTTAATGGGTACCATTCCAGATTTTTGTTAAATGCACTGCGATTCGGAAGATTATTTTTCAATTGATACGAAATTGACTCTTGCTGATGACGATAGACTTACATTTAAGTATTGTTGATTGTAGCTCTGTTTAACGCAGTTCCAAAAAATATATTCTCTTCTGTGAATATGTTAGGGTTTAGAGAAGAAATAGCTGTTTCCTGAAGACCAAAGGTCTCTTTGACAATCGTTGAAACTAAGAATAAGCCTTGTTGAATAATCTAGCTATATATTAGAGAGATATTATTTCAAACATATTTTTTTAATGTAACATCACACTCTCGGCGGTAAACAGTTTTCATTGGCTCATAGAAAGTTACGTCCAACGGCTGTAGTCTTTGAAAAAGACGAGGAGGCACAAGGGGCATCACAATATTAGCTTAGTTGACATATCCATGTGTTTCCACAGTGTAGGGTGGTGTTGTCTGGTATCAAAAACACTGGGCCGTATCGGCATGACCTGGCATTGCTGGTATGAATTGAGCCGCTGCACTCATTGCACAAAGCACCGTGATATTTTCCCACGCTTTCAGCTTATCACTAAGTCAATTCTTTTTGGTCCTTTTTTTAAAATCTCAAATTGATCCAGGGTTTTGGATATTATTGCTAGAAACTCACTGAAATTTAATGCGTGTGGTTGACGAGGTCTGTTGTTGCAAAGGAAAGACTGGAGTGAGTACGTGGAATGGCGACGTTGTGTACGTTGATTGAGAGGTGTGCGAGCGAGGATCGTGAAAAGGAATCGCTTTTGTACAAGTGTGCGTAGACAAGTGTGTCATTCTATACCATGTGAGGTACAATAAATCAGAAGCGGGATGATGCGACGCGTACCAGTGCATACTGGCTAACCAACAAAGGGGCAGTCGAAGTAACAGAATTCCTCTTGTGGTGTTGAAAGTATTCCCCGATGGAAACATTAATCTAGTTAATCAATTGACAGGAGATGTTTAACAAAAACACTATGCTACCACTGCGAACATTTATCAATTCAAATCATGTGGTAGCAAAGACAAGATTGATGATTGTGAACCTGTGAGTGACGAATCAGAAGATTATAGGTTAAATGGACAGGAGCTGAACACAATCAAACCTGATAGCATTCATGTATAACGTTCCCTTTTCACTAGGGTGCCTGGTAGCCAACCCTAATTACAACACTACTGCGGTGCCATAGGGAGTTACATGGTTGGGATGGACCCCGAGTAGCAGGGGTGGAATGGGTGGTTCGTGGGGATTGAGAGTCGAGTGTTATTCCAATAATGTATATTTATTAATAAATTCAGGTGACTAAACTACTACTTAGGTAACCGGATAGACCTCCTGTGACGAGGGAGCAGGCCAGATATCGGACTCGCAAACCCTTCTATAGACCCGCAATCAACCTTCCGGTGGGAGTAAACCACCGGATCACATTTTATTACCTCCGTCGGACTCTCATACACTCCGCATGGCTCCCACACTCAACAATGTGCTATTTTATCACCTAAGCTTGCTGATCTCGATATCCCACCAGCTAGTAAGGTCCATCGGTCACACCATGCTTGCTCGTCAATAGGATGTAATCTATATGAGATATATGCTATTCTAAGCAGGATAGCAAACCAACACTCTTGACTTCCAAGGAAATGTACATGCGTGGGTTAACCTCAAACCTTAAATCTTAAAATAATTATGCTCTTACACATGTGACATTTTCAGACCATTCTGATTTTGGTGAAACTGGAAGAGACCAAGACAACTCAAGGACTCAGACTAGTCATAAACGGCGTCAACCCAAGTACCTAAAGGTTTTTGTCACCGGAGTGATGTGATTAGTATGGCATTATGTGCCATTGTCTGTATATTGTGTATATATCATTTAGTAATAAGTGTGTTTAAGCATTATTTTGGCGTTCATTTGTATATATCATGAGTGAACAAACTTCATCAAGGACGATGAGTGCTATAGGATGGCCGAATATTAGAAACTCACTGAAACTTAATGCGTGTGGTTGATGAGACTTTTTGTTGTAAATGAAAGACTGGAGTGAGTACGTGGAATGACGACGTTGTGTACGTTGATTGAGAGGTGGGGGAGCAAGGGTCGTGAAAAGGGGTTGTGGTTTTGCAGGTGTGCGTAGCACATACATTGGATCAACAAAAGTGTCATTTTTATACCAGGCGAGGTACAATAGTGGTAATTCCAGTTTCATCCATATTCCAAATATAGGTGGGTTCAAACTGAAGTTTCTCTATGTCTTCTTCCAAATCACTGTAAAATTTGTCCATTTCAGTCCAATTGAAGCCCGGTATATTATGAATTTAGATCGTTTCTGGTTTACGAATGTAAACTGTGGGATTTCTGTGTATAAAGCTGAAAAGCTACTATTTTCCTGACATTCTAGACTCTTTAATGACTGGGTGTTTTATTCCACTTTTCCTCTCCAACTCTAAAGGAATGCGTCGTAGCTAAATAGTGGTTAGACCATAAAATACCTTTGCCTAAATCTTTGCACGACTAGCCAAGGCCCCTTCTTGTTCATCAGTAAATACAGAACTACATCCTAATTTTACCACTTTAAATGGATTTTAGAAGCGTTTCTCGCAAAGTACTGATCAGTATTTCTTTTGTTTTAGCTTTACTAGGGATATAAAGACCATTTTTCAAGGATTTAGCTTCTTTCTCAAGAGCTTTCAACGACCAATTAAACCTTTTATCTTTTCTTTCCAATTTCTAGGAATTTTAAATAATGCATGATAGAGATTTAGAAAAAAACTTTAATATAATAATGTTCAATACAGAGATAGAAAAGCTCAAAATTTCATATATATATATATATATATAACTTCCAAAGGGTTGTATTGGTCATCCGCGGGATGTACCGGTCACCTGAGCAACAATACCATAAAAAAAAACCTTTCATAATTTATGCTATCCACATACCAGACCGTTAATTTCATCGAAACAAAAAAATTTAACGTAAAATTATAATACTCTAAGGCATTGATATCACTGACCCAACTGGACTATAAGTAGTTCTTTAACGCTTTTATTTTGTAAATAAATTTAAATAAGAAATAAAAAAAACATTTTTCACGATTATATCACGACTAAGACAGATAAAGATGGCAGCTTGGATATTTATATTAACCATCACACAGAAAGATAGCAGCACAGTATAGAATTCAATTCTTATCCTCGTATTTTAGAAACAGGGGTAGCCTGTATATCTCGCTGACCGTAATTTCCCCCATCTCACTGAGATTGTATTATACCATTTATTTTTATTAGTTTGTTTTAGTATTTTAATTCGATATATGTTATTGACTTTTCCTAAATAAAGTGTTATTTTCATAATTATGAAGGTTGGTAAGTGTTTGCTAGTTATAAACATTGCTGTAACCATGTTCATACCTACTTCAATGGTCGAATAGTCTAAGGCGTCACTCTTATGCTAGACTGGGCTGCTAAGGATATGGAGACCGGGGTTCGAATCTCAGTCGGTTCTATTGAGGGTTAGTTTTACTAACTGGTTTCTCACTCTCCCTCACGCAAATGTGGGTAGATTATCTCTAGAATTCTCCCTTCTTCATCCCTACCCAACTAGACTTGTTAACATAAGAGTATATGCATATAATATGAACAGGTATTAAATAAGACGCAGTAATATAAAATAATTACTTTGTTAATACATGTAGACCTACATGTCAAGCCAACTATTCTGCAGCTGCTACCTTTACTATACATCATCAAAGTCGACAGAATAATAATATAGTTGTGTTTAAAGTCGTGGACACTACGAGGTCAGTGAATAATAGAGCCAAATTTAGATATTGCTGACATACAATGTTGTTGTATGTTGTAAACACTATTGAATCAATCGCCCCACTTTGGGCGTCGATTGAAACACTTCGGATTAATTTCCTGATATAATAATGCTGTGATGATGTTTAGGTTGTCTATAACTCCGTGGTCGAGCGCCTATCATCACTGTACGGAAAATATACCGTTTAACCAGCTGTCTATAGCTCCGTGGTCGAGCACTAATTAGAACGGTATAATTAATGAATGTAAGAAAGAGAACTGTTGATTGCTGTTTATTCACACACGGTTTATTTAAATGCCATCTATTAATTACTTATACATACTCCAATTAAATGATTTATATCAAATGCACACTTGTGATATTAATGTACGTTATTTCATACTGTGTTAGACTGTGACTGCGTTGTGTGTGGCTCTGACCGACTTGTGCGTGGGCGTTTGGATCCCGGATTTAGATGTTTTGATCCTGGATACCTGGCTGATACGCACAAACGGTTTATATATGACATACCCCTTGCATATATCTCCCCTCGCCAACAGTGTAAAATCTAACTAATAGAAAGAGTCCTGTCGACAGTAATTGTTGTGAAGGCTAGCTTCTTATTGGTATAGGGAATTGTCGTCTTCGCCAAATACTGCGGAGTTGTTCCTTTTAACAGGAAATAGCGCAGTTGTTCTTTTAACAGGAAATATGGTATAAAAATATTTTTTAGTGGTGAAATCCTTTTCCCATTATTTCTGAGAAGCGCGTGTTTCTTCATGGATGAATCTTAAAAGGATACTCTACATATATTACTTTAAAGAAAAATTACCTTCATCCATGATTTTTTACATAATTTATAGTAATCCAAACCAATATCATTACAATGTAATATTTTATAAACCTACCAATGTTTTATTTTTAAATCCTATTAGTAAAATGAATTTAGAGGTGTGATATATTACAATAGTTAACATTCTACACATACAAGGGGATATATCTAATTGTTAGAGCGTTCACTTTGCATGTGTAAAACTCTGGGTTCGATCCCCAAAATCTCCAGTTATATTATTTTGACAATATCTGTTTTTGAATACCTTTAATTTCTTCATTTCATAATCATAGCACTAGTTGGTTTTTCTACAAAAAATATATTTTCACTAAATATTTGGCTAATAGGGAAAAGGGAAGAAGAATAGAGGACTGTAAGCGTTAAGCAATAATTATAGTTATGAAACACAATTGTCTCATTTTTTACAACCTACAGGTGAATTCTCTTGTAAATTGTAGTCATGTAATTTTATGAATTATGCCCCTGGACTAGGCGAACATGGTCGGGGATCTAAAAGTACCATATTATAACAACTAGAAACAAATTAACTGGCTACAAAGTTTGGTTAGTTTCAATAGGGGAAAGGAAAAAGAAATATTATATTTTTTGCCTAGCAAGACATTGTTTTAGTGTAATCGATTTATTTTTAACTTATAATAGCATATAAATCTTTTCTGTTTATTTCTATTAACTGTTCTGTGAAGGTTTTGGAGAGACTTAGTCTCACGTTATTCCCTGACTCTACCACTTCTTTTATAAACACTTAGTCTTGACTTAGTTCAATAAACTTTATTAAAATCTTGTGAGTTAAAACTTTATGTTTAATGAAATGTTATTTTAATCATAAAACAATACATTCCTAGTTGTATGTTTTTTTAAAAATATTTTAAAGCATATTGCACCTTAAATAAACAATATGTTTCTAAAAATAAGACTAAGTGTGTCGAGATAGCATTAAAAATGCAAGAAATATTTGTATTATATCCACATATAGCACAAGGGCGGCGTAGACATACTCCTCGGGAGAAAGTTCTACTTTTCTTCCACCGATGATCTGTTGTGTGCTGTACATGAGGTACTGGAACAGAGAAATGTAGGTATTGTGCTAAAGGGTGTTTAGTTCGATACCCGAATCAGTGGTCACGTGGACTAAATATGAGACCCATTTAATCTAGTTTGAGCTCCAGCTGAGTGTATGGAAAGTGTTTTTTCATAAAAGCATTTTCACTATTTTTCTACCAAAATGAGGTACTGTACATCTACATTTTAACTTCCTCATACCTGGCTTAGCGATAAAATTATATAAGACGTCGCTCTCGCACTAGATGAATGAAATATTGGGGTTCCAATCCTGATTGGGTGTAATGTTGGTTTTTTTCCTATGTAGTTTTTAGTTCTCTCTCAACACAAATACAGGTACCCTTTCGTTAAATCCAATCTTCCCTATCCCTAGTAAATTATAGTACATTGCATAGTACATATCCGTAAAATGCGAATTGTTAATGAGAAACGGTGCTAAAAATAAAAAATAAAACATAACTTCCTCACTCTTACCTCATTACCGGAAGAGATCCGTATTCAAGAACAAGATTTACAGTAGCCCCATGGCTTCTTTGGTACTGACTGACAGCTGATGGTTTTGAAAAGTTACCAGATCAAATTATGTATCCCTACGCCGAACCATATGATCTGCAAACACATGTGTTTAGCAGCTGTCAGTCAAAGAAGCCACGGGGCTACTGTAGCTAGTCTGAAGTTAAAGTAAAGGCGAAGACATGTGACTTGCTAGGACGATCGAGCAGCTCAATTCCAAGAAATGATGCAATCAAGTTAGTTGCGGAGAAGTCCGGCCAAAGTCTGGTCCCGAGCAAGCTTTGGCTGTACTTTGACTGTACTAGGATTGTTTTCCTCAATATAACCCGTATTTTGATATTTCTTTGTTTTAGTAACAACATATGATGGACTTAACCACCTACTCAAACAATATACAGCTCCAAGTGAAAGACCTGTATACTGATCCAAACACACTCATATTTTGGAAATTACCAATAAAGTTAAAATCCCTGGTTATTTCTTCCTACGATCTCTTCTTTGCTGCAATACTCACTACATTATATTTTCCACAATCGTATTATTCTTGATCTGCTACAATAAATATATACGTTCTTCCTCACTAAAAACTGAGTTTTCATCTTCTCTACCATTTTGACAAATCATTTTTCGTTTATAACCAGTTAACTTTACATGCAAAATCGTCACATAAAATTCAGTGGGTGTAGGTAATTTTATCTACTGCCAGGGTGTGGTACCAATATGTAAGATTTCATCACGTGACTGCTAGCCAGACGTTTTAGCAAGACATCTGATAAACTTGACTTAATCTTTTTTTTTTTCAACTTTACTTGTACTTGACTGGTGCTCCAGCGTCGTTTAACAACGTTCCTTTTGACGCAGCTATCGCTTAATGAAAGCTAGAAAGGATGAAATATCTTATTAGTCAAACAATCAGAGCCAGAGGCACCAACTTTAATATATTTTAAGGGTGAGGCCTAAATAAATTCCCACTTATCTTCACGAGGCTTCTAAGTATAACATTTTCTAGCACCCTCTATCATTGTTCATCAACCTCTGTTGCCATATTTTAAACAAGTCAAACGTGTTCTCGAACGCCTTTGTTTTTAATATCCTTAGGAATTACAAAATATACTTCAACAATTAAAATGTAAACCGAGATTATCGTTATTTGAGGTTCATTTATAGCGGCCATAATGACCGGGTTTTGAAGAATGAGACTGGAAGCAATGTTTGTAAAGAGTCAGTAAATAATAAAAATGGGTGTATTTATTTTAACTATTTGGTAAATATGACAGTACATAAACCTCAGTTTGGATCTTTACAGTGAAGTTTTACTTACCGATTTCTGTCCTAGAAATTAATTCCTTAACTATTATATCCATATTTAAGTATTTAGTTTCCTCTCGGTTAACATTCCGAATAGCAAGATGGTTCTAGCGTTTCTAGACTATTGTTGATCGTAGGTAGGTGTTCAGTGTTCTCAGGTTTGAAAATGATCTCTCTGCTGTGCAACTTGACAAAGAGAACGTCAGGAGGAGCCTGATGAATTTCACCAACTATTGAATTATGACCTTCATTTGCGAGTTTTTCTGAAGAAAGTCAACCCCAAACGCTACGCTGCCAACCCATTGATTCCTAGTTTTAAAAATATCGATAAATATATATCTGTGTAAAAACACTCATTATCTGTCAATGTAATCCTTGAAAAATATTTAATGCTCACCTGAAAAGCATTTCTCATGCTGATGAGAAAGTTGTTGGCATTGATCACGAAGTCAATAATCTTGGACTTGAGAATCGGGTGCTGATGCGCTCTACGATCGTATCGACGACTTAATTGAAAACATGATGGTAGAATTCCTTTGAGGGGAGGGTGGCATTTACGGAAGAAAGTATACTTGCCTGCATAATATAATTGTTGAGAAGTCCTACTTTTTGGTAGTCTCAGCTGTTCAACACTTTGACTTTCTGATTTTGAGTTTGTATCTTCTTAAAAAGCTTTATACTGCACACTGATATTTATTAGGAGTTCAAACAACGTGGAAATCATTTTTGAGGCTTGCTGAAAGTTAAGTGATTTCCAGTGAAGAGCAATGTTAACCGTATCTACGTGGCCAAAAACTCTGCAATGAAAAGAATTATGGAAAGAAGAGTCGAAAGTTTCCATTTGAATGATAAAGTCATTGGCTTTGGCACCAGAATCCATTTTTTATAATTTTTCTAACTCTTCCATGAAGATTGTAAGTCCGTTGTAATTGGAATGAACAAAAGAAATAAATTTATTTTGAATTTTCAAACGAGTTGGGTTAAAGGGACGCAGAATTTTAGTTAGTCCATGGCTGACCGAAATTTGAAGGTTTTTGAAGACGCATACCCTTTTTGGAAAGTTTCAAACAAAATTGATTATGTTTTGCGCCAGTTCAAGTGCGTTATGGCATTCGTTAATTTTCTTTACCATTTCCTGCATAGTCAAAGAATAAGAATGATACATTCAATTCAGATATTAGTTCTTACCTCTTCAGTCTGATCTGTACCCCATTAAAATCTCCTGTAATGTTCTGAGCACCATCAAAATATTGACTTCTGCAGTTAGTGACCAATATATTGAATTTGCAAACGACATCACGGAACAGTGTCTCAGACTTGGTATTCGTTGTCTTTTAAAACCCTATAAATATTTTTTTTCTCTTTCGAGGTTCTCCATAACATTTCTGAAGCAGATGGATCTTGTTCCTGGACAGAAATATCATATGTTTCGTCCACGACAATAGCGTAGTGTTTTTCATCAGTGATCCGAGAAGTCAAAATACGTGTCATATATAAGCACATAATCTCCAAAATCTCTTGGCAAGTTTTATTGGAACATTATTTATATAAATCACGATCCATCCATTTGTTTGAATTTGAGCAATATTCGCATCGCAGCCTTAAAAGGTTATCCAAATTGCTTGTCTCATAATCATGATCACGAATTGAAATCTTTGGATGGCCAGAAACTTGAAGGATATTCACTAAATATATCTTGTTTTCTTCCATCTATATTTTTCTAGTATTAGAATGTTGGCACAAAGTAATCACTCCAGTCTCCATGAACCCCCACTCTAAGAAATATTATCGTTGGTATTCTGATCTATCAAGGTTTTTTTTTAATTTTGCGAGCTATTTTTTCCACTTTTGGAAACTGGATTCAATGAAAATCCATTTTAATTTCGATTAAAAAGTAGTCTTTCTTAAAGGTTTATTTTCAAATCTTACAGAAAGCTGCACCTTTCGATTTTTTTAAAATATTCCAGCCATGGGTACGTTTTCAGACAGTGAGGCTGGAAATTTATTTTAATTAACACTATGTCCTAGTCCTACAGTAGTTTGTGGTTTAGGAGGCCTGCTGTTGACATCCATGCAGTAGCTTTGCCCCGTGATGTTATGTTGTTTTCATACTCACTGATGACATTTCTTCACTCTCACTTGATATTTGTTGTTGGTTTTTTCCCTATAAACTTATTCATTTAGGTATTTTTACTTAAAATAACTAATTTTTTGAATAACTTTTCATACAATAATCACTGTATCCGTCTTAGAATATTTAACATTATTTTATACATTAGGTCATTCAAAACCAAGTTAACGAGAATATCGATACAGTATAAACAAATAAAACGTTGCAAGTTGATATTTAACTAAATTGAACTAGCGCTAGCAGAATTCTCTGGTATATATTTTGTAGATAGCTATAAACTAATCACGAATAATGTTTGGTCTTTCTATATTCCGCTCTTAGGTTATTGTGCGCAGCGTATTCTACTACTAGCGCTCCTGCTGATGATTCCTTCTACTTCAATTTGGCGGGTTATTTTAAAACTAAACTATCTCTTTAATCGCAATCGATTTTGATTTTGCCCAAAAATTATATTCTATTTATTTGTTTCCTTACTCTCAAGTTAGGTCTGTATGTCTTGTACTTTATATACCTCACTTTTTAGAGGACCGGACCCCCTAGAACATTTTTTGGGAGGTGATGGGCTTGGGTCACTTAAAGTTGGCGCCTATGATCATGATTAAGTGCTGTCAAATGTGCAAATGAATGTATTATTACCATTGAGAACAACAATGCTATTAAACCAGCGTATATGGTCATCATAATGGACGATCTCATGTACAGGCTGATGAAGATGGAGATAAGCCCGAATACCGTCACCACCAAGGAGAAAATACACAAGTACGCTCCCATTCCTGTGATGTCCCACTGAAACATTTATACATAAATACATACATAAATAATGTATTCAACAAAGCAAAGCCGTATTCAAGTTTTTTTTGGAGGGGGGGGGGGGNGGTAAAACTCCCCGAAATTTTATGAACAAAATATATATGGCTTTATTTATGGTTCAAAGAATATCAAAATTAAGATAAAAGTACAAATTATGGGGCTGTGTTACCATAAAAAAAACACTTCTGATAGATTTTAGCGGTGTTTAATACCTAGAAATTTTCCTAGCCTTCGGCAGTTATGGGGTTATGTTACTATAAAAATCACTCTAGATAGCTTCTAGAACTGTTTATACTTTTTTTCTAGTTTCCGGCAATCGTTGAATGTGCCCACCAACCCTACACCACCCCCCTGAAATTATTGGCTGGCTACGACCTTGCAACAAAGTTTAATAATGTTTCACAAATACATCTTTAGGTACTCTCACAAGCTCATTCTATTATGATATTGTTAGGTAATTGATGAGTAGATATTTAAAATTATTGATAGTATATGTATTTGCTATTGTATATTTATTTATTTTGAAATACAGGCATACCTCACTGTTACAACATTTTAGGTTCTAGAGCCGACCATTGTCACAGAGATAAAGAGTGTCAGGTAATGTTTACCTATCTCACAATGTCACACCCAGACACAACACGGCAGTTATCCCCATGGCAATGAACATGAAGTAAGTTGTGAGGCTATTTGAAGCATGATTTAGGTATTTATTAAAACTTTACCTTGGTCTGAATAGAGAACAATGTCACACCCAGACACACCACGGCAGTTATACCCATGGCAATGAACATGAAGTAAGTTGTGAGGCTATTGGAAGCATGATTTAGGTATTTATTAAAACTTTACCTTGGCCTGAATAGAGAACAATGTCACACCCAGACACACCACGGCAGTTATACCCAAGGCGATGAACATGAAGTAAGTTGTGAGGCTATTTGAAGCATGATTTAGGTATTTATTAATAATTTACCTTGGTCTGAATAGAGAAGAATGTCACACCCAGACACACCACAGCAGTTATACCCATGGCAATGAACACGATGTAGGTATTGTAAGTCGTAGATACTGCTGCAGTCATGTATGACATGGCCATTGTCTGGAACACGGTGCATACATAGGAGAGAGCTTTTCAGGCCGAGGGTAAGGGCATAAGGTTTCCTCCATCTGCCTTACTTATTATACATCTCAAGTTCTAGGAATTTGTAAAATAACTTCTTCTTCCCTTAGCCCCACGGGATACATGTTAAAAGGACTGTGAAAAGAAGGGTAGTATTGAATAGGAAATACGCCGCTATTTGTATGGTGGGAGAATTGAAAATTATTCATCAAAACTATTTTAAGTTCACTCACCCGGCCAGGAATTAAACCTCAAACTTTTCGTTATTACTGTAAAACCTGACCTGATAGGTCCACGATACGTCAACGATAAGCCTATGTCCACAATATGTCCACGGTTAGTGAACGATAATCCACAATAAGTCCGCAATGAGTCCACGATATTTCCACGATATGTCCACGATAATTCCACGATATTTCCACGATAAATTAACGATAATTCCACGATGATCCACGATAAGTCCACGATGAGTCCACGATAGGTCCACAATAACTTCACGACAAGTCCACGATGAATCCACTATAATTCCAAGATACCTTCAAGATAAGTTCACGCAACCAAAGATGCGAGTTGTAAACTAATTTTTTTTAGCACTATGCTTTACGACTATTTCGGGTTGTACGCATGTAAAATAGTAACTAATAATACTATAAAGTTACAGGTCATGGAATACAATTTATATAAAATAAATAACATTGATATGCATGTGTTTTATCTTTCTGAAGGTTCCGTGTTGGATGACACCACAAAAACGTTCATCGTGTTCAGAGCGACTAAACATGTTTTTAAAATCGATTCAATTCGATGAGCTAGGTATCCGTCAAAAATAAATGATTTTATTTACTATCAACATAACTTAACCTAAAATAACACAGGCCTGCAAAATTTGGGTTGTTGAAAATTGTTTTTAATGTAATGGGCGATTCTTATGTTTTTTGGTGTGCTGATTTCAAAAATTATCTCCGATTTTCTCTATCACGTAAAGATTTTTCACAAATTGGATATCAAAATATAGAAAAAGGGCACAGTTTATGTATAATGGTTAAAACTTATTTATTTAAAAAAATTAAATAATAGTTTAATTTAAAAAAAAATTAAGCTAAGCCATTCTCAACACTTACCAAGACTTACAAGTCCTTATAATGCTTTTTTCTTTTATCCTCAAAGCTCCTTTTTGAGCTTTTTCTCTTGTAGACAGCTTTCGGCTCTTCTCTGTACAGCATCCAACAGTAGTCTGCCATCATATTGATGTTCCATCTGCCTTGGTATCTGCGTTCCATCTCCTTGATGTCTTGATGGAATCTTTCTCCTTGCTCTTCCCTCAAAGCACCAAGATTTTCGGGAAAGTAGTCCAAATGGGAATTAAGGAAGTGCACTTTCAAGCTCATCGAACAACCCAAGTCCTTGAATTTGATGAGCATGTTTCCACTATGAACTTGAAGTTGGGGTTCTTATTTTTTCCAAGAAATTTCGTTACAACTTCTCTGAAAGCTTTCCGGGCATCTTTTTCAAAAACTTCATTTTTGTTTCAAAGACTTCGTCTTTCAGAAGTTTCCGGATATATGGACCGACCAAAACATCTTCTTTCAGTTTCGCTTCTGACAGTCCAGAAAACTTGTTACACAAGTATTTAAAACAATCTCCTTCTTTTGATAGAGCATTTACAAACTGCTTCATTAAACCAAGCTTGATATGAAGAGGAGGCAGGAGGACTTTTATTGGATCAACCAAGGTTTCCCTTACTACATTTTTGCTTCCAGGTTCTAATGTAGCCCTACATGGCCAGTGCTTTTTAACCCAGTGCTGCCTTCTATCCCGGCTATCCCATTCACACAAGAAGCAGGGGTACTTAGTGTAACCTCCCTGCTGCCCAAGAAGCATGGAAAGTACTTTAAGATCACCACATATAGTCCATCCATGATCATTGTAATTCAGTTTGGTGAGAATTAAGGCTAAATTCTCGTAGCATTCTTTTAAGTACACAGTTTGCCCTACTGGTACGAAAGCATATTTATTACCATTGTGGAGAAGTTCTGCTTTGAGGCTTCTTTTTGACGAGTCAATAAAGAGCCTCCACTCGTTTACGTCATACTGTATGTTAAACCTCACCATTAATCCAGGGACATTACTACAATAAACCAGGTCACCATCTTGAGAAAAGTATGGAATAAAATATTTTTCTCTGTTTCTGAACCATGAGAAAGAGGTACCTGGAGCCAATAAGTTATTTTCCTTTAGCCTTGATCCTAACAGTTCTGAAGAATCTTTAGGAAGACCCAAGTCTCTGACTAAATCGTTCAATTCAATCTGTGAAAAAATTTTGGGCTCACTGCTCTCTGAAACATCTTGAAATTCTTCATCAAAATCATGGGCTTCCTTATCAGAGTCATCGGGAATCTCCTCTAGTTTATCTAGAGATGTAGGTATGGGTATTCCTGGGCCATGAGGTACAGGACGCATAGCCGACGGAAGGTATTGGATATAAAATGTCTTTCTTATTTTTTAAATTGAACACCTTAACGTTACACGAACAAAACTAGCAGTCATCACTGTGATTTTGGGGTTCCCTCCAGATAATTGGTACCCCAAAACGAAAAGATTGTGTCTTACCTTTTGACCACTGTTTGAGTTCTTCTACACATATAGAGCACACTTTATGTGGGGTCCACGACTTATCCTGGTCATAAAGTTTCACACCGAAATATGCATAGTACACTTTTTCAACAAAATCTATAATGTTTCTTTGTTGTTTCTTTACTACAAAGTCCCCACAAATGTAACAAAAACTGTTATCTGAATTAATACAACCCCTTGAAGCCATTTAGCACACTTAAAATCAGATTATAACCACAAATAAAACTCAACAGCTGATGGAAAAAAACTTGAGCAGTGATTTTACACTATGTGACACCCTTGTATCTCAAAGATTGAGTTGAAACTGAGCAAACATTTAAAGAAATGAAATGAAAGAATGTGGGGAAGGGAAAACAAAAAGGAAGTGAATAATCACTTTTATCCCTTAGTCTTAATATGAAGAGGGGAAAACCAAATGAAGTGAATCATCACGTTATCTTAATCACTGTCTTAAGAAACTCAGTAAACATGTTTCTAAAATTCTCTTTATGACTCATGGCACTGCCATTCATTGTTCCCAAATAACCCCCCCTTCCATCCCTCCTTTCCCTTTCTATTTGAAACCTCTTTATTAAAATACACCTTGATCAGATGAAGGCTAAATTTTTTTTTTAAGATATGAATTTTTTTGCTTAGATGCTTAATTACACAATAATGGTTGGATATTAAAATATAAAATTTGAGTTTGTTGAAAACTGTTATGTGATAGAATTTTTTAATTATTTTTACTGAAATCAGCACCCAAAAATCTATAATAATCAGTGGTTAGATTTTCATTATAAATTTCATTGCAGACCTGTGTAATACGCCATACGCCATATCATTCATTAAAACATTAGGCTAGGTATTGTATGATTTTGGTAGGAAGAATAGTACCGGTAGAAGTCAGTTGCTAAATTGATTATAACACTTTTAATATATTCATATAACAAGTCATGTTATCTTCAGCTGTCACTTTTAATAGATATTGTCAATACCTATAAAATAACACAAATAATATAGTAAAATGCTATAAATATTGTCCGCAAAGAAATATATTTAAATTTTCTCTACTGATCTTCCAACCAAAATCAGGGTATATATACGCAAAAAGAAAATGACTCATAACAATCAGTGTGCGTTTGGACGTTGCAGTGAAACGTTGTTAAATTGTTCATTGTGCGAATTTATCCGTGCCGTCTGAAGTCGTGTA